>PNEN01000555.1:27487-55261 GCA_002933655.1 Cercospora berteroae | reverse complement strand
TGGTATAATCGCTCACCGCCATGCAGTGTGACACTGCATAAGCGCGACACATCTGCATCTGCAAGCCTCTCACCGATTCTCGAGAAGCGAGACCTCAGCCTCGCACATTCAATATGCATCAACTTCCACTCATACATCTAGAATATAGACTGATTCTCCAGTCATGGCGAGTCAAGAAATTATCGATCTCTTGACCGAGTTCCAAAAGCGTGAAGGCGTAGAAGATGTCACAAAATCAATGGCGGTCAACGTCGTGGTGAGTGGACATACAATTCATTCCCCAACGACCGCATTGTAATGCTTTCTCATGCCACCTCCATCGTCTAACACACCAGTAATTCCCAGGCCGCCAGCCTCGCCGCCGCATCCGAAGGCCACCAAGTCGTCAAACTCTACCGCCACGTCTGCAAAGACCTCCCACTGGAGAAACAAAAGCTCGTCCAACGCCGCATGAAAGAAGCAGTCCTCAAGACTGGCCCCATGTACGGCTCGCCGAAAATGCTTCAAGCTCTTTTCCCGCTCTTCAAAGACTTGAAAGAAGAGGAAATCGATCACTATGGTCCGAGGTACGTTTCTGCTCTCAAGCTCTGATACTCTCAAAGCCTCGCCACAAACAAAAAGATTCTTCTGACACACATGAATCCTATAGGCATGACTCCATAAACGGAGACCTCACTTCCCCCTCCAACCCCCTCATCCCTCCCCACCGGCACACCCTCGGCCAAACCTTCTTCACCCAACTCTGGGGCTCCCCAACCTCCAGCACCGCCAACCAAGCCTTCAACCTCAAATTCCATCCCGATCTACATTTCCTCGTCTCCCTCAACCTCGCCTGGATCGTAGCCGAAGATAGCATTTTCCGCTTCGCCGAAACTTGTATGTTGAATTCTGCTACGATGTTTTGTTCGAATTGTGCGGAGCAGGCGATGTGGCATGTTAGAGGGATTGTGAGGCAGGGTGGGACGAGGGAGCAGGCGCAATGGACGCAGGAGTTGGCGTTGAGGGTTGCGGGGATTTGTGAGGTGGGGGTTAAGAGGGTTGTGGGGTTTGAGGAGATTGACTGGGAGGATGGGGGGGATCACACGAAGTGACTAGTGATGATGATGAAGGTGTGAAGGGAAATTCAAACATCCTTGCAAGCAAGCGAGCAGAATCTAGATCTTCTGGTCGGTTTGCTGCTCAACAGCATTCTCAGCCTCTACAGTCTGCCCGCGACCCTTGTACTTGGTCGAAGTAATCATGTTAAGCTCATCCTCCTTCTTATCCAGATCACGCCATGTGAACCAGAAACCCACACCACCGATAAAGGCGAGGATAGCAACAACAGTGTAGTTCCAGATAAGGAGAGGATCTTCCGCCAAACCGACCAAAGCCTGACCCAGAGCAGCAGAGAAGGCGTTTTGCAGGAGATTGACACCCATGACGAGACCTCGCATATTCTCGGGAGCTTTGCTGAAAGCGTACTCGAGACCGGTGATGGAGGCGAAGACTTCGGAGAAGGCGATCAGGCAGTATGGTACGGCTTGGACCCAGACGTTGATGGGGGCTTTGCAGTCGGCGCTGCTGTTGACTTCGCTATCGGGGCAAGGCGAAGTCTTGTAGATGTAGTATTGGAGCACGGCGGAGCTGACCATGGCGGCGGAGGCGACGAAGAAACCCCATGTGATACGCTTGAGTGGTGTGAAGCGAATGTTTGCCTTGCGGAGAGCTGGGTAGACGAAGTTGTCGATAATGGGGATGAAGATGACCAGGGTCAATGGGTTCAGGTTGTTGATCAAATCGTTTGGAACGCCGCCGAGTTGGAGAGTGGCAGATTGAGATGTCAGGTTGTTCACCATTTGGTTGTAGGCGAGCCAGTAGAGCGGCAACCAGAAGAAGACCTTGCAGGCGTTGAAACCACGTGCGACCTGGTCAATCCAGACATCGTCGACGCCCTGCAAGAAAGCTGGTGCGCCATCCCCGAGATTGCTGGGCTTGATCTTCTCCCAGAAATCGTCCTTTTGGAAGTTCCTGTAGGTTTGAGCTGGGTTGGCGCTCCAGCAGCCCTTGCTAGCGAGGCGAAGAGCCTTGAATGCCTTGGACAACACAGACTCCGTTGGTGGGCTCAAAACGTAATGCTTCTTGCAGAAGATCAGGACGATCGGGGCGAAGAAGAACATGAAGGTTGGCAGTGCGTAGGAAAGCCAGAAGCCGACGTATTTCTCCGCGTAGACCATTCCGATACCACCGACGAGGGATCCAGCGTTGATCATCATGTAGAAGTACAGGAAGACGCGGGAGTAAGTGACCTGGGGGTCAACAACAACGCGTTCTCCAGTCTTCTCCATAGTCTTGATGAGTGGTCGAGTTTGTGGAATCTGCTCCGCCAGGAGAGGCGAGATGTTTGACTTGAAACCTCCGGTTCCGAGTCCCATGATCACCAGACCGATTGCAAAACATCCCAGAGCTCCACTGGGGTTGTCCATGACAGTGGGAATCGAGGAGACGATGAGGATGGTGTGTCCGATGATTGCAGCGAGGATCGACCACTGGATGGTCATGTAACGTCCGAGGTAGGTATCGGCGATGTATCCACCAACGAGAGGCATGAAGTAGGCCCAGAACTGGTTGAAGGTCGTCAAACCAGTCGCGGCACGCTGATCTTGTCCCAGTCCGCCAGCTTGCTTGCATGCATCCACACTCCAGCCTGGCGCATCGTAGCAGAGCGAGTTCTCGACGACGGCTCCGGTTCGCGAGCCGAATGGGCGTGGCTGTTGGATGAAGTTGACGAAGACTGCCGTAGTGCCGTAGTACGAGAAACGCCTGATTTTGGATTAGCGAACGCAATGATGGGAAGTTCTCTCCCACCAGACCTACTCGCAGAATTCCACGAATGTCACTGTCCATGCCGTCCACGGAATCGTGCCACTGACACGGCGCAGCGTCTTCATCTCCGCCATCGTGGGCTCCTCGCCATCGGGGGTCACGCGGTCGTCATCGGACGCCGAATGCGAATCGTACTCCTTCATGCCGTACAGAGCTTCCTTCTGAGTCGCGGCGACGACACTCGGCTGGCGCGCCTGTGCCATCACATGCATGTCCTGATCCAGAGGGGCGCTCATGATTGCTGATGTCCTCACCGGAGGAGGGACAGGAAGGTCGACGTGTCACCCGGTTCTATCAGCCTCGGCGCCGCACCAGGCTTGTGTCGTTGGCAAACCACCGCAGCTCGAGTGCAGGAACACAAGTCACCACAGACGTGCTGCAGGTGCGCGCTCACGACATTCATATAGCTCCACCGCAACACCCACTTGCTCGGCTGGATTTCAGCGATCAGCGGCCCGGATGGCAATTCATGGACACTTCCCGCACGCGCGTGGCACGCGACCTGATCGCATCACACCTCATTGGGCGCATGGGGGGCAGCTCCATTTCGGGGCGGCCAGAGAGATGCTCTGCGGCCACAGGATCTCCTGCATGCTACCGTAGTATCCATTGCCACCTCGCACGAACAGGGCCAAGACGGCGCTCACGCCAACAAGGGAAGGAGATGTTGTTTGGATCGCACCACAAGCTCATTGCGAACCACCCGCCCAGGCGTTGCCGAGCCCCGAGGCCCTTGGCTCTATGCAAGTCCGAAAGGACGAGAGATAGCGACTCGGATTCTGCGCTTCGCAACGGCCTTCGACGAACGGTCCGGGGTCATCAGGCACGCATGCGCGCGGCTCAAGCGCGCGTTATCTGCATGCAATCGAAGTTGAGGAATCGTGGAAGGATCGTGCGTGGTTGATGGAGGTGAAGTCGCGACGGGAAATCCTCCTCCTTCTCGAAGCCGGCTCGCAGCCTTGGCAGCAAGACCACTCTCCGAGGTACCGACAAGTTGCCCGCGATCGTCTGTGCAATGTCTCTCGTGTTGATCGCGAATACTCCTCCCATGGGCTCGTGGACGGCAGGGGAATGAAATCAACTGGGGTTCAGCGTCCAGCCCCCAGGTGGTGGAGAATGCTGCTTGTTCTGCATGGTCTCAAATGACAGCCGGTTCGTACAGTAACACCTCAACCAGAGCACAGAACACTGCAGCAGCACAGAACAGCGCGACCGTGGCGCGGCGGCGATCTCCTACTGCTCACACCCTGCCCAGACTTGCAGCAAAATCCGATGCGGCACAGAGGAAGTATCAACAGGCACTGTCGGTCTTGGCTAGCCAGCAATGCCATTCCCTTACGTATCAGAGAGTTTCCATGCACGAGCGACGGATCTGATCTCAGACACCAAGCCCCGGGGCTATCGCAAGAGCTATCATCGAGCACCATCTGTGGCATATCTTTGCTCCCGCCGCGAAAGACTTCTGAGTCCTCGAACAAGATGCGCAGCCTTGCTGGAGAAAGAGGCACTCTGGGTCACATGCAAGAAGAGTTCGAAGAAACACTTGGCTGCCGACCGGGCAAGGAAGAGTCGCGCCACGGGTTGCGCCAATGCGATCATAGCGTAGAGTCAAGCATTGTGGGCACTCTCTTTCTCACGCCACGACTTTTTATCACCTGCCTCTTTCGTTCGTTTGCGATGGAGCGGCTTGGAATGCACCTCTGTTGGTTTTTGCAAAATGCGCGAAGGAATGAGGTCCAGAGGCATTATTTGAGAAGGCCAAGACTGCAATCCGCGACTGCTACTCCTTCCATCCGTTGAACTTGTAAAACCGAGCGCCAAGTGATTGATCGCGACAGATGCAGTGGGAAGTCCGTGAGCGATTGCTGGTGTCCCACATTTCATCTCACAGAGATAACGACGCGAAGAAGAGTGGCGAAGTTCACACTTTGCGCAAATCATGTGCTCACTGGCCGGCAGATCTATCGGGCCGCGACAGATCAATCACGAATCTTTTTCCTCCTGGTGCCTCCCTACTGCACTACACAGCAGGCATTCCACGTGGGAGAACGCTTGGTGGAGGCAGTGTCCACCACTCGCTTCCACCTAGGAGACTAATTATTCATCGAAAGTGCAGATGCACATGTCGACTAAGAAGCAGCCAAGCACGTGCTCGAGGCCGATCTGACATGGGTGCATGAGATCAATAGCGTGTCATGGACGTCCGTCGACGACTGGAACAGATCGCCAAGTGCACTCGGGACAGTAGACTGCATGGGCGTTCCACCCAATAAGAAGTAGACAAGCCTCAAGGTGAAGACCACCATGATCACTTTGAGTGCTATGTACATACACTTCATGGTCCGCGGATGCTAACACACAGTCTTTTCTCTGAACTGTTCACATCAATCCAGTATGTCACTGACCTCTGCAGCATTTGATCACAAGGATGGATTGGCAGTCATCACTCGGATGTGAGAGAAGCCCAAAATCTTCAAGCCTGTGCTAGACAATACTCCCAAGCAAGAGTCTCAAGAAACGAAAACGGCCCGGCAGGCGACAATTCCTGCATCAGGCACAGCACCAAGACGCTCCAAGGCTGCCCCACCTACCTGCAAGGGGTCACCTTGACCAAATTGCAGCAAGCAAGGAGAAGTACCGACGTCCATTGCGCATTTGCCAAACCCGCAAGGGCGAGACAGACTTGAACCCATTCGCCATCCCATCACAATACGCCATGTTCCCAAGTCCGAGAGCCCCAGCAGCTACTGTGATAGTCTGCAGGGAGCTTGAGGGCCTGAGACAGATGTCAGTGCAATTCGCGTTTCTGATAGATCTTTTGTGACATATGAACCCGCAAATCCCCGGTTTTCAGGTATATCAGTGCCTCCATCTCCTGTGTATTCAGTATACTTCTCAAACCTCAACCCAGCACATCACTGATCCTCTGCAGCATTTGATCACGAGGATACATTGGCCGTTGCCATTAACGTACGAACTTGTGCACCCCTGGCCAAAATTGCTGTTATACTGGCAGGCAATCTGGCAGTCTGATGTTGGGCCCACATTGTCTTCTCGTGGATCACAGGGCTCGCCTGTACGAGAGCCTCGGGAGCAGGTTTCTGCTGGGGGTGGAGAAGAGGTGGTGGTGCTTGTGGTCTGGAGGGAGTTAGCAAGGAGCCAGCGTTTGTTTGAGAGTGTTCTGATGCACATACAGTTGTGCTCGTTATCGTGGTGGTAGGAGGAGGAGGAGGAGGAGGAGGAGGAGGAGGAGTAGTAGTTGTGCTTGTTGTCGTTGTGGTGGTCTGTATTTGGTTAACCACTGTCGATGAACATTTGTGAGATACTCACTGTGGAGGTTGTGGTAGTCGTGCTCGTCGTTGATGTAGTGCTTGAGCTCGACTTCTCCGGGTATCCATTGTTCGGACAGACAAGACTGATGGTGTGGTCACTCCTGCTGAAACCGCGCCCGTTGATTCTGCTCTTCTGGTAACAATATCCATTCGTGGTCTTGTATTGTGCAGTGGCACACGTGGAGTTCGCAGCACAGAGGGCAGCGCAGGCGGCGTAGCTGCCAACATATTGTCCATTGTCGAGATTGTTGCCGGGGCTATCGGTGTTGCATTGTGCGTTGCAGTCGCCGACCTTGAGGTTAGAAGTACAGCCGTTGCCTTTGTCGAAGGTAGTTGTGCCCTTGACTATTTGTCGAAGGTAGTTGTGCCCTTGACTACACACAGTTGGTTGTGCGATTTCTTCTTGTAGCAGTAGCCATTGGAGTATTGAGCAGTGACACAAGACTTGTCATTGGCACAAGCTTTCCCACACTCCGTGGAACTGATTCGAAGAGGAGAACCAAAGTTGTTTCCTAATGTTCCTATCAGTATGTGAAGCTGCAGTGCAACGTGAAACCTACCGGCTCGGTCTGCATCGCACTGAATGGTGAATTCGTGGCCACCAATCTTCAACACCTGGGCTCGACAATCGCCACGCTTTGCAATCTGCTTTGGCTGGACGGCGGCGAAGCTCGTCGAGGACAGGAGTCCAAGAACAGTGAATTGTGACCACAGCATGTTGATTGGGTTGCAATGTCGGTAGTAAATGTTGGAACTCGACAGGCATAAGGTGAACTCCCAGGGAGTTCGTGAGATATACCAGCGCGCGCCTAGATCTTCTCAGCCCGCCACCTCCAACCTTTGACTGTTAGTACAAGCCACAACACTCAGCTGATCCCAAGTGTGCCTGTAGCTTTGATAGCTAAACAGAGACTCAAAGACGACTCTTGCAAACGTCCTTGAGATACTGTTTAGTGGACATGCACGCAGATTTCACTCTTACTGCCGTCTGGTGAGAGGTGCCATGTACGTGAGATCTCTGCTCTTCTGCCTGTACCAGAAGTCTACGATCTGTACTCCGGTCTCCTCTTTTCTCCACGAGGCCCAGAAGCCATGCGGCGGAAGTTTGGCACACGGCACGTTGGCGTGTCCTTATGATTCGCAGGGCTTCACTAGCTGGCGCATATCCTGCCCAGACGGTCTTGGTCAAAGCAGCGCTCATTGCTGGCAATGCCGAGATGTTCATCCTCAGACTCTTCGTGCTTCGGTCGGCGTGAGACACCGAAGTTCGATCTTCTCATTCCTCATGCTAGAGAATGGTTGCGGGCGTGCTTCTGGTGTTCTTCGTTGCTGTGATGAAGAGTTTCCGCAAAACGCCGCTTAATCTCACGTCCCGCATGCTCGTGCTGTAGCACCGTGACGCGGACCTTCCGCGTCACCCAGACGGCAAGAATTCTCGCAGGGCTAGACCAGACCAAGGAGTCGCACGTCGAATGTGGAAGTCAGAGTGAGGAGAGACTTCCGAGTTCGAAGCCACCAACACCAAAGCAGATGGGCCACGTGAGCGGGCGTGAGGTGGAGCGAACCTTCCCTTCGTTTCCTGAAAATGCGTTGTGCATGTGCATAGCCTTATGAACCTGGCTCACGTTTGCACAAGTTTGAGGCTCCAAGCAGGGCTTACTTCTTATTCCCGGAAGTGCCTCCTAGGAAACACCATGCTCGAAGATGCCTCGCACCAGGAGACACGACAGCATACACCATAGCTGCGCCGCCAGTGCAGCACCTTTCATATCATGGACTTCTTAGAATGCGACTCCCTCGCGCCACGAGTGTACTGCGCCGGCCGTCCGCTTCCCGAGGCAAGACGAACCACGTACATGTGGGCCTCCATAGCATCATAGCAGCTCTCTCTAGCGCTTCCATCTTCGAGTCGTAGAGCTTCTGTCGGCATCTATGGAGGAGCAGCAGGATAAGTAAATTTGTCAGCATTCTCATACTCGCTCTCATTTAAACAGCTTGGGAATAATCCTCTAACATCACAGCCTTAACGAAGCACTGATCCAAGATGAAGGAAGCAATCGTCCACGCAGGCCCAAAGGTCGAGATCAAGGACTCGCCAATCCCAAAGCCGGGTCCGCACCAAGTTGTGACGAGGATTGTCTACAGTGGTAGCAATCCTAAGGATTGGTGAGGCCGAGAAGCTCTGCTGTGCACATGCTCCATTGCTAACGATCTGAACAGGAAAGTGCCACATTGGTTCAAAGATGCACCAGCACTCAACCAGGGAGATGACATTAGTGGTATTGTGCACGAAGTTGGAGATGGAGTGACCGAATTCCGAAAGGGCGATAGGGTGGCCGCCTTTCACGAGATGATGAAACCCGGTGGCAGCTATGCAGAATACGGAGTGAGCTGGGATCATACCACATTCTTCCTGCCAGAGAAGACTAGCTTTGAAGGTATGTCAGGACAGGGCGTGTCTGTTCCATGAAGCCACCTGCTGACTCGTCAAAACAGAGGGCGCTGCCATTCCTCTCGCAGCTCTGACCGCAGCTGTTGGGTTGTTCGCCAACGATAGACTCAACCTCCCACAGCCCACCGCTCCCGCGACCCAGCCGATCCCACTCGTCGTCTATGGAGGCTCCTCCGCAGTTGGCTCATACGTCCTCCAATTCGCCCAGAAGGCCAACATTCACCCATTGATTGTGGTGGCCGGCCGAGCGCAAGAGCATGTAGAGAAATTGATCGATCGCTCCAAGGGTGACACAATCATCGACTACCGCAAAGGCGACGAGGCTGTGTCACAAGGCATCAAAGATGCGCTGAAGGGAGCCAAGCTGGAGTACGCGTTCGATGCGGTCTCTGAAAAGAATAGCTACCAGAACATTTGCAAGGTGCTCGATCCGCACGGGAAAATCACATTGGTCTTGCCTGGCAAAGAGTATCCTGAGATCCCAGATACTGTGCAGCAGAGCACGACAAGAGTGGGCGATGTTCACGACAGTCTGAAGGATCTGGGCTTCGTGTACTCGAGGTTGATCACAAGAGGACTTGAAGAGGGTTGGTTCAAGGCTCAGCCACAAGAGGTCATTCCTGGTGGTCTGGCAGGTATTCAGAAGGCGCTTGAGCAGTTGAAGGATGGGACTGCAAGTGCTGTCAAGTACATCTTCAAGATTGAGGATACGGAGGGTGCTGGGAAGGACTAATCTGGTGAGTCTTAGCCAGCAACACCGTATAGCTGTATCAGGTACATTATATATTGATTGCACCTTCGATGTTGTGATCATTACTGCTGTCAAGAGTACAAAACAATGGATATCTCGAGCATGTCATCGTACTGTTCTCGTGCGGAGAACACATCGGCGGAATGAAGGATAGCCGTTAGTATTGTTCTTCTCTAAGAGCTCCACACTTTCCCGAAGTCCGTTCGATGGAGCCGAATCCATCATTTTACATTCCAGAATCTGGCCTCCATATTGTGTTTTAACTTATGCCCCAGTATGGCACACAGCTATCCAGTGCTCAGCACTGCCACTCTCGATAGCTCAGCTGGAAGAGCGCAAGACTGTAATGGATCAATGATCAAACCTCATCTTGAGGCCCGCGGTTCGATCCCGCGTCGGGAGACATTTCTTTTGCTCTATTGCTGTTATTTTTATGCTTGATGGTGGTAGCAGTTGATCGTGGTGGATCGAATCGAAAGTGTGGTGATGTGGAATTTTTCGCCTCACTTTTGTCTTGGCGGTTCTTCCATCGCAACTGCTTCCAATATCCACTGAGGTGCTTTTTTGTACACAAAGACGGTGCTTAAGAGATCTTGTGTCTGCAAGTGTCAACGGTATGTTACTGCAAAGGAGTTCGGAATGTTTTGCTGTCGAAATCTGAAAATTCTTGGCGGCGGCTACAACGACACCTATCAGTTTGAACGAGATAAATGCGCATATCAACTTCGAATCCAGTATTCTAGAAGTCGAGTTTCCTTTTTGGAACCGAGTCGCGATGGCAATACGTGCCGTTACGATCGTTCTCTCAATACGACCACAACTCTAAGCTGATATTTGGCCTTGACTTATGGCACACTGGAAGTAATTGCAGAAACGAGTTCCATCTACGATATCCTCTTTGCACGTCTCACAGATTTTTGAAACATGCCAGCTCTGGATCGAGCTCGGCAGGCTTGCCTGGGTCTTGTTGAACCCAAATGTCTGCACAGCACCACGTTGAACAGCACTGTCCTGTATTGTCCCGCGAGGCATCAGCAAAGCATGTGAAGAAGAACAGGCAAGAAGGAATTCGGTGAATGTGTTTTCTCGAAGAAACAACACACCTCAGAGGGCCTCTCCTATAGTTTCCTTCCCTACACATTCAACAATAGTCTCAACAATCTCAACTTCCTGCACTTCCGACTGACCCAATACTGCATTCTCTAGATAAAACAAATCATTCGCATCTTTCGGCGGCTTCAGCTCGAACAACCTGTCCATTGACTCGAGCGGAACCGATTTCGTCTCGGGAACGACAAGCCAGACAAATCCGATGCTAAGTAGCATGACAGACGCAAAGAAGAAAAAGACCCCATACCCGTTCTCGCCCATGTGTGAAAACATGTTCGGTGTGAAACGAGAGAGTATGAAGCTCCAGAACCAATACTGAAAGGCTGCATTGATTTGGCCGAGTGGGCGGGTGTTCATGTTGAAGATTTCGGAGTTGATGATCCAGGGTGTGCCGGACCATGATGTTGAGAAGAAGATAGCCCAAAAGTAGAAGAAGCAGACGGCCACGATGCTTCCAGTGTCATGGACGCCGCCTGTGCTTTCAACGGGAGAGCTCTTCTGCGTGAAGACGTGGGCACCGATGATCCACATTGATATACTGCAGCCAGCTGCACCGAGCAGTAACAGAAGCCTTCGACCAAGACGATCAACCAGGAAAGCCATCCAGACGAGGGCAGCACAAGCCTTGGCAATGCCAAATGTGCCGGTTGCCAGCAAGCTATTCTTGTCGCCTGTAATGCCAATGTCCTCGAACAACTTCGGTGAGTAGTAAACAACAGCGTTGGCGCCAGTCCCATGTTGCAGCATAAAAAGAAGCGCCCCAAGTAAGAGTCTCCACTGCAGCGACTTGTGCATGGCGACTGCTCTGAAAGGATGCCAGAAACTCTCAGCGAGGCCCTCGCGAATAATTGCGTACTCTATCATGGCAACTTCCTCGATCATGTACGAATCGTCTGCGGGAAGTTGTCGGATCCATTCGAGGTTTCTAATCGCGTGTTCTCTGCATCCTGTCTTGCTGAAAAGCCATCGTGGCGATTCTTCGAGCCAGAAAAAGGCGCCGAGGAAGAGAAGGACTGCAGGGATGAGCTGAACGCTGAATGGGAGTAGCCATTGCTTGTGAGAGGGCTCCATCGTTTGCGATACTGCGTAGTTGATCCTTGATAAGCACATCGATTAGCCCTTGATTTCAGATGGGTTTGAAGGAAGCATACCAGAATCCAGCAACACTGCCAATCTGCCAAAATAATTCAAACATTCCGCAGATCCGACCTCGAATGGCCGGAGGTGAGATTTCTGAGAGGTAAATTGGAGTGATCATACAGCATGCTCCTACTCCAATTCCAGTGAATGTACGTCCCGCGAAGATCAAAGTCAGGCCTCGAGCATGATTTGCGCCGAGGGTGAGTGCGGGCCCCAGCATAAGAATAATTGAGAACCAGACCAAGCTCAGTCTATGGCCAAGGTAGTGCGCTGCTGGATAGGCTACGAGGGATCCTACCATCGCTCCGACTTGAAAGGCTGTCACAATGTTTTCCTCGACAAAAGCCAGATGTGATTTTGTCATGCTGTTGAAGCCGAATTCTCTCATGAATGATGGCATGGTGAACGATGTTCCTGGGGCGGTATAGGTGAGCCTTAAGGACAAATAGAGTCAGCTAATTGAGCATATATTCTTACCCATAAACGCCGCATCATATCCTATCACCAGCGCAGCAAACGATGCTACCACCGCAGAAGCATAAAGTCGCCAATTGTAGACAGCCTTCGGCGTATGTCGGTCTTCTACCAACGCGAAGAAGCTCTTCCTTGTTATTCCAGCCTGAATTGACGCGTGTCTGAACTGCCATGGTGGAACTGAAAAAAGGTGAAGTGGCCTTCCTGCATAGTATCGCTTGTAGAGTCTGGATCTTGACATTGTCATTTGGTCCCTGTTGTGTCAGAAGTGCGCGCCGGGCAGACTGAACTGCCAGAGACCGCGGGTACGTCCATTTGAGCGCGACTTAGACTTTGATGAGATTTCTGTACTCCGCGCAGCGAGCTGCCTTGTTCTTGCGCTGTGGTGTATCAGGCAGGTCCTTGTTCGTTGCCAAGCTTCGGTGCTTGGTCTCGATGTAGAGAACAGCGAGCACTGCTGACTGGCGATCTCCTGTAATGGTCAGTGATATGTGGAATTGCAAAGAAACTGGCATTGTCTTGACGGAAGAGTGCAAAATGTGCGATAGAAGGATAGAGTGAACCAATCTTGAGCAACAGCGGAGGGAAGTATCAGGATGCCGTACATCCTGTGTCAACTTCTACCCGAGACAGGATTCGACGCTGTGCGCAATACATTCTTCGCAGTGCTCGCGGCATGAGCGAATTCTGATATCGAAAATGCTGTGTCGTTCATATCCTACGTGTCCGGCCTGCTGTGCCCAATGAAGCTGTCAATGGTTGTCGTTGCTGCGAGTATGTTTACATCCCAACTCCATGCGCCCTCGTGATGCTGCTCTTTTTTGCTTCTTCATGCTCGCTCTACGCGCCTTGTCTTGCCTTCTCGGCGCATATCAGCGCAATGATCCTGCTCAGCTCCGCACTCTGCGCCGCGTGCTCTTTGACCATCTTCTCGTCAACACCCTCGCTCTTCGACAAATCCGCCGTAGTCTTGAGCATTCGGTTCTGCAGCTGCAGCATCTTCTGCAGGGTGTTGTCGAGGAAAGGTGCTGAGAAAGCGACGGAGTCGGCGGCGCTGTTGTTGAGTCGCATCTCCAACTTGCGTGGCCTCCTCTTCTCCTGCTCGACTGGCTCCGGCTCTGCTTCGGAAGGTTTGGGTCTGGTTCAAAGATTAGTGGGAACTCTCTTGAGCAGGCGCCCTCGTCGCTGCTACACTTTGATTTGACAACTCACCTCTCTACAAACGTGATGCTCTCGGCCATCTCCGCGACACGGTTTGCGATCCTGCTGGCCATGATGGCGTATGCTGAGGTCACGCCTCCGCCGCTCGCTGGATTCTCGCCCGCTACCGATGCCGCCTTGTTGTGCGTGTGAGCTGCGGGCTTGTGGCTGCTGGGCGGCGCTCTCTTGGCTGCGGTGGCCGTTGTGCTCTTCTTGGCGGGGGCAGCACGAGCTGCGGCGGGTTTTCGAGGCGCGCCGTTGAGCTGCGTGTTGGTCGTCGTCTGCACTTGCGTCGCCATTTCGTCGATGATGCTACTACTGACAATCGAGTCGGGAGCCGCGAACTGGTCGATCTAGGCGTTTGGAGATGTTCGAAGTGGACGAGCGTTTCCAGGCACACGACTATGGCGACAATGATGCAGCAATGCTGTCAGTACGATCGGTGTTGCCCATCTCGCCACTGCTTCAAGGCGCGGCTGGCATGCCAGGATTATTGCTCCATACACGCCACTGGAAGTGTACGTCAGAGCGGAGCAGCTCTCCAGAGGAAAACCGGTACATGAAACAGGGACGGCAGCGCAGCACACTGCAAATGGTCGTCCCTGGTGGCTAGAAGCTGTGGTTCTGCATGGTTGTTGCACAGCATGGCGACTGCATCGCTGAGAACATCTGTGGCGCGTAACAATGACCGGCGCTGTGCGGCATTCCGACTTGTTCAAGAGCGACCTTCACGGAAATGGACTGAACTGGATTACACTTCACCATGGCATCGAATAAGACGAAAGAGGTCACCCAGGCTGGCCTCAGCCTGCAGTCTGGAGATGGCAACCCAAATCCGATACGACATGGCAGTATGGGCCAGGCAGAGCGTGCTTTCTCAGCGGCATCAACTTTCATGTCTGGCATCATGGCCATATCTGCATCTCAATTCATTGGTGCACCGCTGAAACTGATCGATGCCAAATTCTACGAAGCTTACATGGCGTGGACGAAAGAGTCCTTCGCCGTGCTGATGACAACCATCACGCAATGGTGGGCTCCTACCGTGGTGAGGGTCAGTGGAGATGCGAGCATGAAAGGGCAGCTCTTTCAGATGGACGATGGGACGTTGAAATGCAACTTCCCGCACAGACTCATTCTCATGGGCAATCACCAGTTGTACACCGACTGGCTGTACCTGTGGTGGATAGCGTACACAAATAAAATGCATGGCCGCATATACATCATCTTGAAGGAGAGTCTCAAGCATGTCCCTGTTATCGGCTGGGGGATGCAATTCTACAACTTCATCTTCTTGAGTCGAAAGTGGGAACAGGATCGATACAAGTTCAAGCAGCATCTCGACCATCTCAAGAATCCCAAGGACCCAATGTGGCTACTCATATTTCCGGAAGGCACGAATCTGTCGGATGTCACGCGACAGAAATCAGCAAAGTGGGCAGAAAAGACAGGAGTACCGGACATGAAGCACCAGCTCTTGCCTAGATCTACCGGCCTTCAATTCTGCCTGCAAGAACTTCGTGCTTCGACGAATTGGTTGTACGATTGCACAATAGCCTACGAGGGCGTCCCAAAAGGCATGTATGGACAGGACATATATACATTGAAGTCGTCGCTGTTTGAGGGTCGGCCACCAAAGTCAGTCAACATGTACTTCCGCCGGTTCAAGATTGCCGACATACCATACCAGGACGACGAGGCTTTCTCGAGATGGCTTGTCAATCGATGGCGCGAGAAAGATTATATGCTTGATTACTTCTACAAGTTCGGCAACTTTCCAGCTGAAGATCCGGCAAAGGCTATGCTCGCAGTCGAAGGCAAGCGGAAACCAAATCCAGCGAAGTCAATCTCAACCTCGGTGAAAGGTGGAGGCTGGGACGAATTTTTGAGCATATTCGGGCCTATCACAACTGCTGCTGGTGCCATGTCGAGCATAGATATGACTGATCCCCTTAACTTCGATGAGATGATGAGAAAAGTGGCACAATCACAACAATTCAATTTGCTGAACATTGGCAAAGCTCCAAAAGGGCCAGCGCAGCAGGAGGCGATTCGAAAGGCACTGCTAGCTGCCAACAAAAAGAACCCATTGCCCAATGCCGTGCTTGATAGATTGTTAAAATCACCTCCAAAGACTCAAGCAGAAATGACGCAGACACTGAAGCAGTCTGGTTCTCCAGAAATCGCAAAGAAAGCTGCCAAAGCAGCTGCGGCAAACAGCGCCTTGTCGGATACGCAAAAGAAGACAATAGCAACCACAGCACAGCAGAATAGCACACCCAACGAGGCGCTGAGGAAAGACATGCCACTCGTAAACATGCAGAGTGCTATCACCCGACCTGTTACGACCATGGCTGTGCATGCTGCTGGCACACAGTTGAAGAATATGGCTGCACAGCGAGCGAAGTCCAAAGGTGCTGCTTTGCCAGGGCAAGCTGCTGCCAATCTTCCCAAGACCGCAACCAAGGCTCCAAACGGTACTAGTAAAGCGCCTGTTGCAGCAACGAAACCTGGAGGCCCGACAAAAGCAGCTTCCGCGACTGGTGTCCAAGGAAAGCTTCCAGCAACGAACGCGCCAGCTCCTAAGAAGGCGGCCTCAGTCCAGGGAGCTCCGAAAGTCGTCGAGAGACGTCCGTCCACATCAAATGCCGCCATTGCTGCCGCGATGAGAAAGCAAGCAGCATCGAAGAAGCACAAACCTATAGGTACGCAGAAGTATGTGAACGGCAAAGCCGTAGCCCCGTAGCTATCGGGACTCTGACGCAAGGTAAATCGATCAATTGTGTATTTCTATCGCGAGCGATTCGGCGCGAAAGTTGCCAGTAGGAGGTATTGCAAGCTGAGGTTCAGCTTCACCTTGGCAAAAGCGACCATCAAACTCAAAAGCACGAGGCCACGCATGCTGAGGAGCAGTTCTCTACCACTCGATCATACCATTGGTGGCAATGAAGGATTCACCGCTTGCAGTCGCAAGGGTCATGATGATCGAGATGTGGCGGTGCGTTCCACAAGCATTCCCACAAACGACCACAAGAAATACGTCATCTCAATGCAAGTTGTCGCGTGAAACCTGACTTGATGTTACACTATGGCACCCATGATCGAAGGATAACCGCACGTCGGTTCATGGATCACGAAACCCGGTAATCGCTGTGGCAAAGGTAGGTCATTGCTGGTCAAATGTTGTGCACTTCGAAAGTCGACACCACATCAATTCATTGCTAGAAATTGTTCTGACCTGCTTAAACTTAATGCTTCGATATCATGGAATGGGCAAAGAATTGGGTCACCGATAAGCTTGCTGGCTATGCAGCAACCGGTATACAAGCTGGAGGAAATCTGGCCGGCAATGCTGTCGGCGGCGTAGGGACTTTGATCGAGAACTCCGGCCGTTCAGTGGGGCAGAGTGCGAATGGTCCGTCTCCCCATCGCGAGTTCTGGCTACTGATTTCTGACTCTAGGTATTTCAGGCGCTGTTTCTGGCGTTGGCAACTACATCAACGGTTATGGCGACTCTGTCAGGAATTCCATGGCGGCTGATGGACCAGTCGCCGCAGGAGGGTCTGGCGTGAAGAAGACCGCAGTGCAGCCGAGTACTGCTGTCAAGAGGACTGCGAATGAGACAACGAAAGCTGCGACATCTGCTGTTGGAAGTGTGAAGAAGACTGCACCCAGTACACCGAAGGCACTTTCTGCTGCTAAACCTCCTTCGAAACCACCGACCGCCACGAATCGTGTTCTTCCAGCGAAGAAGCCTGTTCCTCCGACAGCGACGACTAGACCAGCGCCTGCCCAAACCGCTTCCAATAGAGCTACTGCACCTGGGGCGAAGACAGTCCCACGACCAGCTATATCTACCGCACAAAGTGAGCGAACATCCGATGGCAAGGTGAAGATCTCGCCAGTCAGCCGCCCACAACCCGTTAAAGCTACGCCGGCAAACAACGGGCCTGTAAGAGCATCTGCACAAACCACTTCTCCTCAACCAGCACCAGTCAGAGCACCCATCTCGACAGGCCAAAGCGCCCGAACAAGCGATGGCAAGATCAAGATCTCACCACAGAGTCGTCCACGACCTGTCAAAGTTTAATCTGGAAGGAGAAGGATCACAAAATTGAAGCAGAAAGGACACGGAAAATTCATGTACAACACAGTATCAACAGTATGCAGAGCCAAAACATCTGTAAGATTACCAAGACCGACAAATACAGAACCAAATACCGCAGGCCAGGCCAGTCTCAATTCTCACCACGCCACCACACCTGCCAATACACTACACCCCCGATCACAACCACTACCGTGCTAGCAGCGACAACTATCGTCCCAAACCCATCTGCGAGAACTGGTCAGCTACTATTGATTCTCGTTAGCTTTTGATCCTGATCGTCAAGCTTACGACCTGGCTGGAAGCAGGTCGCCTTCTACCATGGATCATGGTGATGGAAGAACCACTCACAGTCGAGTTTGCCGCGAGGGCGAATGTTTGCGTTGAATGTGTGGTCCCCATTTGAGCTTCGGTGATGGCGGCGGCGAGGAGGATTTGAAGAGGAGGAGGAGGCGGGTGGCGCTTTGGGGAAGGGTCTAGGGCCTAGGTATGCTTCCGCGGTGGCGTTGAGCGGAGTCGATAGGGAGGATTGTTGGGTGTTGGCTTGGGTGGGAGTGTCGATTTGGAGCTGGCCCTGAGCTGGAAGGCCTTTGTCTGCTCGAATCGCCTCAACATCTTTCTCCAAACGCAGAAATTGAGCTTGCAAGTCCTTTCGGTCTTTCTCTGCCGCCTCAAAGCTCTGAGCATGCAGCGCTTGCATTCCTGATACAGTCTCTGCAAGGTGCTGCATTCCCATCGCAAGTTGCTCAATCGAGTTTCCTACTGTCTCCAATGTTTTTTCGCTCTCTTCGGCTTTCTTTTCCTTTGAATTCTGCATGTCGTCGACTTTTTTCACCACGGTCTCCATCTGCAATATCAGCTTCTCAACTCTTTCCTCCTCACTCATGGCTCTGACTGCCATCTCTAGGCGTAGAGTCTCCAGGTCATCTTTCCACTCTTGCTTTTTGTCTTCTGCTTGCTTGGCGTCACGTTCTTCCTGTTGATTGCGGAGAGCATAGTACTGTGCTTGAAAGAGGTCTCGCTCTTCTTGGATTTGAGCCTGGGCTTCGAGGAGAGATGTTTGCATTGAAGAGATTTCAGAGCGTTGACTGGAGAGGCCTGACAGGATGCCGTTCAGATCGGTCTGTTTCGATGAGGTCTCGGCAGCGCTCTTGAGCTGCTCAGTTTGGCGTCGGGGGGATGCACTTGTTGAAGCGGGTTCTTTTGTTTTGGCATTGGGTTTCTGATCATTTGTCGATGAACGATGACCTTTTGCTTGTTCGACACTCTTGCCAGACTGGAGGCCATTATGCTGTTCGGAAGGAGTATCTTCGTCGACCATGACCCATTCGACATCAGCTTTGGCATGTTTGGGTGAAGACTGGCGGAGAGGGCTTGTCGCCCGAGACTTGGAGAAATAGAACATGTTGACAGACGAGCAGCAGAGCAACTGAAAGTGTTGTGTCAATTGCTAGCCCAGAGGTCAGGGTGTGGAGCCTTATCTATTAATTCTCATCGCACTCAACACATTAGTGAAGACGGTTGCGTTGACAAACGACTGCTGTCGTCTTTGCAAAGGCTGGAGAACAAACAAGTTGAAGCGCTTGTGAATAAACGCTGGTCCACTCTACGTGCCTATGTATCGGAAGGGGAAGACGTGGAATGATAGGCATTGTGTGGGTATTCGCGATCGAGTAGAACTTGTTTGATGGTCACTGCTACAAACACGTGCTGACTATTTGTCTGCCTGGCCGCAGCACTGATGCTGGGACAACATGCCACTGCAAGTCGTGACGGTAATTTGTAGAGCAACCTTCTCTCAAACACTCGTATTGCTGATGCAACTCGATTACGTGCACCAGCAGCAGTAGCTGGGCCGCACTCATCATGCGGGGTGTAATCTGAAATGTCGCCGACCCAAGCAGGTCCGAGCATTCTTTTAACAAAACGCATTTCCCCACATGCCAGGAAGTTTTCGGAGGGAGGTAGGTTCATAAACATTCTGTGATCGATAATTTGGAAGTCCAGGGCCGGTCGTTCCAGGTCGACAGTGAAAAATCCGCTCAAACTCAGCATCCATGCAAGCTCGCCCACGGCGTGAAACCCTGCGTTCCAGCGTCGCCGGTGTGGTCTGGGCACTTAACCCTGTAATCCTTTGCGTACACCTGACATATCTCGCACTTCTCGTCAGGGTACAAGTTTGCCGTCTCGATGACAGACCCAAATGGCAGAGCAGTCAGAAGAACGGGGCTGACAAAGCCCGCAAACTCTGACTCGAAGTCGCAGCGTAGATGTCTGGGCTGCGGGTTCGACAGACTCGGATCCTGGAAATTGATGAGTGGCAAGTGCGCCGTGTCGGCAGAGGGGCTTCTCATGGAAACGACGGGATTTCCAGTTTGGGTGGCGGCTCTGACGAGGTGCTCTGGTGTGTTCCCAATGCGTGAGCCGTGAGGATTGGCTGATTCGCAAGGGATTGCTCGAGCGCTGTCTTGTCGAGTGGCCAGCTGGACAGGTCCGCCGTGAGCAGCGCTAGTTCCAGTGTGAGCGCGCTGTATCACTCCCGCAACGCAACCGCTCTGATCTGCTCGATGATTCATCTGAGATGGAATGCGAGTGTAAAGTGCTGGATGTGTCGCCGCCAAGGTTGGTCTGGCCGTGTCACGTGATAGTACTTTCTTGTGTGAAGGCTTGCGACGACAAGATTGTTGTCGTGAGGATGCTGATTGCTCTGCGTTTCGAATTTTGTCGGCTGCTAAGAAAGCCGTTTGATCTTTGCGCATCTGCAGTAACGCACGCTGCAAGTACCCGTGAGAGGCGCAGCCAAGGAGGGGCAGCAGTGCACACTTACTTCGAGCATGTCATCATCCGATGCGTCTCGCGACACGTACCTCACACTACTCAGTTCATCGAGGTCTTGGAAGAAGGACAGTGATCCGCAGTCTCCATGTCGACCATGCTTGTGCGACCGGACCGCCATGACTGGGTCTGGCAGAAACTGCGTCTTGTAGAGCGGTGGCGGCGGTGGCGTGTGCGCCGTAGTCGGGAAGGAGACACTTGATGGCAGCTTGGCCTTCGACCTTCCCTCTGACCTTCGAGAGCACTGATGGCGTTGCGATGATGAGGTGTCCTGCCCTCGCACGGCCAGCATGTCTCCAGCAGCAAACAGGGGATACAGATCTGCTTCGTTCTATCGTGGCCAATACTGCTCCAAAGGAGTACCAAAAGCCGGGAACAAAGTGTTCCTGAATTGCCGGATACAGCGACCAGGAGAGGTAGGTAGGAGAAAGGACGAGAAATGGTGGGGTGTGCACAGGACCCCATATATGTGAGCTTGCATGAGCAAAGCGCACGGACCATATCCATCCTGCCAATGCTGAATCTGCAAAGTCGCGGCACAGTATGCAGGCGTCCAGTCGAAGTCTATTCGGGACTGGCCTATACTGCTGGACAGCCAGATGTGCTTGATCGAGCAGTACCGTATCCCTCGGAGCATAATTGGTGCACGTGACAGGTTGCTGCCGTCGTCGCTCAGAGAAGATCGAAGTCGTCGAGCTTGTCCCGGTACTTCATGATGTTCCGCTTGATCTTTGAGGAGTCAACCCACGTCACGAAGTCTTCCATGTTTCTGTCAAATGTTAGCTTGTTGTCGTCTTCCGTGGCCGTGGCCCTGGAAGTTGCTGGTTACCTCGTGACGAGAAATGCCGAATCAGTGATGACTTCGGTTCCTACTCTCACCTACAATTCCTGTTAGCATATCTTCATCGTCGCAAGCCTGTAGAATCGCCAACTTACGTGTCCTTGCTCGATGAATTTGTTGGCTGCGCTGACCGTCTCTGCCTGCGTGGGGGATCAGTATCATCCCTCAAAAATCGTTCGCTGGCCACCGCTCACCATTCGCAGTCTCGTCATGACAACGCCTAATCTTCTCCTGCAGAAGGCAGACACTGTAATCTTGCGCTCTACGTCCGAGAGCTTGCCTGTACCACCTCCGCCCACACCTAGCAGCCCCATATCGTGTAGCTTTTCAAGCAGCAAATCTTCCTGTTTCCGTCGGAAAGGCGATTCTGGTGGAAGGAGAGAGATTCGGTGGGCGAGATGTCGCAATTTGCCACAGAGACGATTGTAACTGGAGTATTCTGAGGGCTGGCTGATCGAGTATCGTCTAATAATCTCGGCCTGGCGGTGATTGTCGTCGGATTTGTAGTTGATGAAGTCAACTTTGCGGAGGAGCTTCTGCTCATGATGCTTGAGCTTGCGCACCATGATTGCGACGGTATGGTGGGAAGCTGAGCACGTTGTCGCAAGGAATCAAGTTCACGGTCGAAGTCGAGATTTCGAGGCTCCAGCGAAGGATCGGCGGAAAGTGGAACCGCGCGCCGAGAAACCTTGTTGCCTGACTCACTCGTCACTTTACCAAAATTCAGAACCCGTCGCAATCGACACGACATTGTGCAGACGCCAGTGAGTACCACACAAAATGCCTGTTGTGCATATGCTTGACTATGCGGCCGGTAACATTCGGTCGCTGGTCAACGCCATTGAGAAGCTCGGCTGGCAAGTCGAATGGATCAAAGAACCAAGGGACATCGAAAAGGCAGAGGTGTGTTGCGGACGATTTGCCGATCATTGCATAAGCTGATGGCTGACAGGTATTTGGCTGATGTAGAAATTGATTCTTCCAGGAGTTGGACATTTTGGTCATTGTTTGACACAGTTCTCCAATGCTGGATACGTTGATCCTGTCCGGCAACACATTCAATCTGGCAAGCCGTTCATGGGCATATGCGTTGGCCTGCAAGCCTTGTTCGAAGGATCCGCTGAGAACGACAAAGTTCCTGGTCTTGGTGTCATCAATGGACGTCTTGAACGATTCCAGGACCACGACAAAAGTGTCCCTCAAATTGGATGGAACTCTGCCAACACGTCTGCCAGTGACCAGAGCATATACGGCATGAGACCAGACAGCAAATACTACTACGTTCACTCATATGCTGTACCTTACCGAGAGGGCCAGTTTGAGAAGGATGGATGGACTGTTGCCAAGGCTCGCTATGGTGACGAAGAATTCGTGGGTGCGATCGCAAGGGACAATGTTCTGGCTACGCAATTTCACCCAGAGAAGAGCGGTGCTGCCGGGCTGCGCGTTCTCAAAGCGTTTCTGGAAGGCGAAAAATCCGTCCCGTTACCTAAAGACCTGCACTCTACGAAGGAAGGACTGACTCGACGAATCATTGCCTGCCTCGATGTCCGCAGTAACGATCAGGGTGATCTTGTGGTGACGAAAGGCGACCAATACGACGTGCGAGAAAAGTCTGGCGATAATGCTGTGCGGAACCTCGGCAAGCCAGTCGAGAAAGCACAGCAATACTACGAGCAAGGCGCAGACGAAGTCACTTTCCTGAACATCACATCGTTCCGCGACACACCTCTTAAGGATTTGCCCATGCTGGAGGTTCTGCGTCAGACATCGGCAACAGTGTTCGTGCCACTCACTATAGGAGGTGGCATTCGAGATACGACAGATCCTGAAACTGGCCGGGTCGCACCAGCACTAGAAATCGCGACACTGTACTTCAAAAGCGGAGCCGACAAGGTCTCCATTGGTTCTGATGCTGTGACGGCGGCAGAAGAGTACTATGCCAACAACAAACAGCTATCTGGTAAGACCGCGATCGAAACTATCAGTGAAGCATACGGCGCTCAGGCAGTGGTGGTATCTGTCGACCCTAAGCGAGTCTATGTGGCCGACCCCAGCACTACCACACACAACACACTAGAGACATCTTTCCCAGGTCCCAATGGAGAAAAACATTGCTGGTACGCATGCACAATAAAAGGTGGACGTGAAACGCGAGACTTTGATGTGATCCAACTCGTCACTGCTGTGGAAGCAATGGGGGCAGGAGAGATCTTGCTTAACTGTATTGACAAGGATGGCACGAACTCCGGCTTTGATCTCGAGCTGATCAAGAGCGTCAAGGCCGCGATCAAGATACCGGTAATTGCCAGCTCTGGCGCAGGTAATGCAGCTCACTTCCAAGAAGTTTTCGAGAAGACGAACGTAGATGCCGCGCTTGGTGCAGGAATGTTCCATAGGAATGAGTGGACTGTCAAACAAGTCAAAGAGGAATTGGGCAAGACTGGACTGATGGTCAGAAGATTTGAAGATGACATCTGATTGTCACATGCCATTAATAGAACGAACAAATAGGCTTCACTGCACAGGTGGCTCTGGTGGCACGTCGTCTTCTGCTTGCGTCTTTCCAAAACCCAACTCGTCGAGGCTCTTCCCTGGTCGCGCTAATCTGTACACAACGGAGTCCCTCACGCCCATCGGTCCTTCGAACTCATTGAGCAGTGTCTCGCACTTCGTGAATCCCAACTTCTCCAGCACCTTCATGCTCGCCCGATTCTCCGTGTCAGCATATGCATCGATCAAATCATGACCAGTCCCGCCTTCTGAAGCAGGAGGTACTCGTTCAAAGTACGCTGGGATGAATGCTTTCATGCCTTCAGTCGCATAGCCTTTCCCGAAGAAATCGGGGTGCAGCATGTAGCCGCAAGAAGGCCAGTGGAATGATCCAAAAAGACCGATGACACGGAGATGCACTGCTTCTGGGTCTGAGGACGAGAGGTCACGCTCGCGGACTGAGAAGTTGTAGGCTTCTGGGCCAAGGGCTCGTGCAGAGAGCCATTTGTGGCCCTGGGCTCTGGTGGCTACGGCGCCCACGGAGCTGTGAGTGTTAGTGCATGATCGATCGTTGCCGGTGATCATTGAATCTAACTCACGTCCACTTCATCACATCTGGCAAAACTATGAATGACATGACATCGTCTAAATCTTCCATTGTGATTGTTTTGAGCTGCAGTCGCTCGGTCCATATTACTTGGATCGGAGGCTGTGTAAGCTGTTCTTCATCCATGATCACTGGCGTTTTCAGATTTTCTGCTTGTCTCCAGAGGTTTCATACTACACGAACGAGAAGATATTTATGCGACTTGCCATTGACTCCATTGGGTGAGGTCGAGTCATCGCGCTGGATGAACGAAATGTCTTGGCATTGACCGACCGCGACTTCTACGCGTCATCCCCAGTCTCTCCTTTCACCTTGCCACGCTCCTACGTACTGTCGATGCACAATGCCGAAGCGCAAGGCAGTCAAGCGGCTAGAGAAAGACGACTCAGACCTCACACCGCCGCCTGATGGGCTGCTTGACACGAAGCCTGAGGAACCCAATGGCGCCGTGAATGGTGTGACTCCCGGCAAGAAACGCAAGGTGAAGACGAAGGTCGAGGGTACCGAGCAAGAGATTGTCGAGAAGAGCCCAAAGAAGCCCCCGCGCGCAAGGAAGACCAAGGTCAAAGTGGAAGCTGAGGCAGAGGACGACGACGACGTTGCTGCAGGCGCCGAGAAGACACCCAAGTCGAAGGCAAAAGGCAGGGCTGCCGTCAAGAAAGAGGTGCAGGTGAAAGAGGAGACCGAAGAGAACGGCGACGCTCAGCCTGTCAAGAAGAAGAGGCAGAGCAAAGCGGACAAGGAGGCGGAGATGGTGGCCAATCCTCTGAGTGCCAGAACCATTGGACACAAGCTGTTCATTGGGGCGCATGTTAGCGCTTCAGGAGGTCAGTCTGCCAACTGCAAGGTGTTATATATGCTAAAAGTAGATAGGCGTCCACAATTCGATCCTGAACAGTGTACACATTGGAGCCAATGCGTTCGCCCTTTTCTTGAAATCTCAGCGGAAATGGGTGAATCCGGACATGATTGATGAACATCGCGACTCCTTCCACGCGAATTGCAAAGAACACAAGTATGATCAAGGAAAACACGTCGTACCTCACGGCTCCTATCTGGTCAATCTTGCGCATACAGAGCAGGCACGAATCGATCAAGCCTACGAATCGTACCTTGATGACCTCAAGCGATGCGAGAAGCTGGGGATCACATTGTACAACATCCATCCAGGTAACAACCAATGTAACGATCGTCCGAAAGCCATTGCGCAGCTGGCGAAGAACATCAACCGCGCTCACGCCGAGACCTCCACTGTCATTACTTTGCTCGAGAACATGGCTGCTGGGGGAAATGTGATTGGGAGCACGTTCGAGGATCTAAGAGACATCATTGCCAAAGTGGAGAACAAGTATCGCATTGGAGTCTGCATAGACACTTGTCATGCATTTGCTGGCGGTTACGATCTGAGGACACCTGAATCTTTTAAGAAGACCTTCAAGGATTTTGACGAGATCGTCGGCTTCAAATATCTTCGAGCGATGCACATCAATGATAGTAAAGCGCCTTTCGACTCTCATCGCGATCTACATGCAAACATCGGAACTGGCTTCCTTGGCCTACGAGCGTTCCACAACTTAGTCAACGATGAGCGCTTCGTAGGTCTGCCACTCGTACTGGAAACACCTATTGAAGTGCGCGACGAGAATGGCAACCTCGTGAAAGACGAGAAGGGGAAAGAAATGGAAGACAAAGCGATCTGGGCGCGAGAGATCAAGATGCTGGAGAATCTTGTTGGAATGGATGTAGAAAGTGATGAATTCCTGGAATTGGACCAAAAGTTGCAGAGGCAGGGCGAGCCAGAAAGAAAGAGGATAATGGACCAAGCGGAGAGGAAGAAAGAGAAGGACGGTAAGAAGCAGAGTAAGCTGAATTTTGGGAAGAAGGCGAAGGCGAAGAAGGAGAGCGATGATAGTGGTGCAGAGGATGTTGATTGAGGAGCGGCGCTAGCCATTGGGAGGGCGACTTCCACCTGCCACGCTATCTCCCATCTTGCTCAGCACACGATCGCGGAGCATACGTCGCCCTACTGCCGAAAAGCAAGACAGAAACCAAGATTGAGGCTCCGTCGTCCTCTGACCGGAGAACTCGAGTGCTTTTTCGATCCTAGTATCTCTGTCTTGTGCAGCGTAGCTACGGCACTCTGTCTCGACAAGCGAGGCAGCTGCGGGATCAAGCTCGTAAGAGAAAACGCAGAGTAGTCGTGCTTTCCAGTTTCCCTTTTGCTGTCCGCTACTAGGTCGCTGAGGAGCACAACTGTTTGGAGCAAGATCTGACGCACATGCAGCCCATGTGCGTAGCTGGCCAAATGGCCGCAGCAGTATGTGGCCTTCCACATGTCTTTGAGATGTGCTCGAAGTCTGGGACCTAGACTGTGCTAAGGAGTCGCCAACGGGGACGATTTGCATGTGGCTCTGCAATGACACGACGACAGATTTGGCTGCTTGTCAGAGTGGTGGAACCGATACGACTGTGGCTGATTATGTCTTTGCTAGAAGAGCAGTCTTGCGCACTGCATCGAAATTCTGCACGATCGTGCCTGAAATTTTGCTGCCACGTGCTAGCTGTTGAGAAGAAGGCTGCGTTGGCTTCTGGCAGGTTTCGCCAAGTAAGCTGGACGGCTTGTCTAAGTTCCAATACTTTTGCGTTCGTTAAATAGCAAGGGCTCTGTCAATGCAGCTTGAAGCTTGGCTTTCATCAGGTCCATGAGCATTGCCAATCGAACAAGCTGTGCAGTTTGAGAAGTCATGGTGGACAGCAGGTAACGGAGTGAGGTTCCTGGTGTTCTGCATAAGTCGGCATGATGGTCGATCATTTCGTGCAGCAGGAGCGGGATCCGCTGCACTGGTCACTACTTGATTTTGCAAGCAGAGTCTGGACTCTGGGTACTCCTTTCGATTGGTGGTCGGAGCTGATTTGACATTCAGACGTGCCGACGACCGACGGCAGATGGCGGTCGCCCATGATTCAGCGGCGGCTTTTAATCCCATTCTGAACGACACCGCTCGAAATGGACCACACAGACTGGCTGATTCGAGCCGCATGCACGACAGGAACAGTGAAACCATGCCAATTATCCACTTCTTCGATCGATTTGAGCATCTAGTACCCACCGGACGACTGTCTGCGTCTCTACGGCGATATCGCACCGTCTGCAATGGCCTGAAGCCTTCTTGGCACGGCTGAGATAACTTTGCTCGATCGTGCTCGGTCGGGCTCATGCTTTAGGCCAGAACGCCATTTCTGGGCATTCGCCCCAAACAAGATGCAATATCTACCAGAATAGGACAAGCACATGTACGATTGAAATTCATTCGAGCAAGGCGTTTCAACACTGCCTCGTGGCAAAGGATTTATACCCTTTCCGGCGAGAAAACATGTCGCCATGGCTATGGCTCCAGTCAAGATACGGCCTAGAGCCCTCGGAGCGTCTTTCAATCCTGTCAGTGGCCATCGAGACTTTCGGTGCTCCGGGCGATAGGGATGCTGCAGCAGCCACAGTCCAAGTGCTGCTCGTACATTGTGATGTGATGCGAAGTGCAGAATACCATCGACTTGCAGCAGCTTTCCTT
>PNEN01000555.1:0-27162 GCA_002933655.1 Cercospora berteroae | reverse complement strand
CCTTCAGCATGCCTAAACGGTGATACCTGCCATAACATTTCCAGGCAGCGCAAGACCTGTTGCATCGTGTTATTTTCAGAGACGAACAGCATGGCCTCGATTCTGCTCATATGGTTAGCGACCTTACAGCTTCTCTTCTCTTTGTCAGTACACGCTTTGGGCAAGACCGATACAATTACTTGGGGAGGTGGTAATTCGAGGACCGGCTATGAGACGAATCACAACATGGTGCGAAGTTCAGATCGAGGTTTGGGGTGCCAATACTGATCACCAACCAGGACCCGGCCATAGTCGGCAGTGCCGACTTTAGTCGCATCTGGACTGCGAGCCTGCCGGGCAACTTCAATGGATTAGGTCGAGAACAGATCTTCGCTTCTCCTCTGGTATACACAATTGGATCTACGCAATATGTCTTCATCGCCACGACCCAGAACAACATCTACAAGTTGAACGCGAAAACCGGCGAAATCACTGCTCGACGCAATCTCCATGTTCCCTTCTTAACGGCAGAACTCGATGGCTGCGTAGACATCAACCCTACGATTGGAATTACCGGGACTGGTGTCATTGATCCTAACACTGGCTTGTGGTACTTCACTGCCAAAACTTATGCAGACCAATTTCAGGACGGCAACTTCAGCCCTACCAATCGACCTGGACGACGCAATGGTCGATATTACTTTCACGCGATCAATACGGCGGATCTGTCTGAGGCTACAGGGTTTCCCACACTGATCGATGGCACCATTTTCCGCAACAATGAGCGCCGCATGTTTTTGGGTGGAGATACCCATCAACGTCCAGGTCTTCTCCAAGTTGGAGATTATATCTACACCGGATGGGCTTCACACTGTGTGCAGTACAACTTTACTGGAGCTGTCATCGGCTTCCACCGAACCACTGGCAAAGTTGTGGAAGCATTTGCGACACAGGGCGGACCGGAACCTATTACAGTGGAAGGTGGAGGTGTCTGGATGAGTGGTGGTGGGCTCGCATATGATGGAGCTGGAAGTATGTATTTCTCAACTGGAAATGGCTATGCCGGACAGCTCCCCGAGAAAGGTAGACCGGTGCAAGGGCGAAACCCCCCGTCTGCGCTAGAGGAAGCCGTCGTCAATCTTCGTGTGGGCGATGATGGCTCGTTGAAACCAGTCGACTTCTTCATGCCCTGGGAAAAGGTGCAGCTAGATGGCGCCGACAAGGATCTGGGTACAACTCCCTTCCAACTATTGCCACAAGACACGTTCTCATGTCCAAACGACCGCCGGATCGGAATGGTGACAGGAAAGTCTGGCAAAAGTTACTGGCTGAATCTTGACAATCTCGGGGGCTATCAAATGGGTCCGGATCGACTGGACGATGCTATTCAGGTTACTCAGAACGAGAATTCGGTGTTCGCGGGTGCTGGTGTGCTGCCTCTCGGCGGTGGCTATGTTTACGTGACAGTTACTGGTTACCAGACCAAAGTTTTCAAGTTCAGCTGCAACTCAGCAGGGCGGGGTGTGTTCACACACGTTTCTGCCACTCCAGAGAACAACGCAGGAATTCTTGGAACAGGACATGGTACCGTCACTACGCTTGACGGGCGCGAAGGATCGGGGCTGCTGTGGACGACCGATCGAGAAGGGCAAAACTTGCGGATCTACGAAGCAATGCCGCCTGCAGAAGGTGGCAATCTCAAATTGATCAAGGCCTTCAATTTCCCCGATGTTACAAAGTTCGCCAAAATGTCCTTTGGAGATGGGATCGCCTATATCCCTACCACAAACGGTGTGCTCCATGCATATGGCTCACCAGTGACTTTACCACTGAATTGCTCTTCGCCATATGATTTTCCGCGAACGCCGATTGGGAACACTTCAACTGCGCTGAAAGTGTCTTGCAAAGCAAATATCAAGACCAGCTTGACTCAATTGAGGATCTCTGGCAACCCAAACTTCCGTATTGATGGCCTGCCAACTACGCCGCTTTCACTCAACACTGGCGATACATTCTCTTTCAATGCGTACTTTGCGCCTAAGACAGTTGGACTTCTGTCCAGCGATGTACTCGCGAACACCAGCAATGCTGTCGCTGGCTTCTCTACCAGCACACCGATCACGCTGCGTGGGAATGCAACGTCAGCAACACCACTGCTCGCCATATCGCCTGGAACAGTCAGCTTTACCAGCATGGTAGGATCTGGGCCGAGTTCCAACTCGGCCTTCTTTCTGAACAACGGCGACAGTTTGCTGACCTTCAGGAATGTGAGCTATTCGATCAAATCTGAGAGCGGCCCATGGATCTCACCAAACGTCACACGTGATGGCGGAACACAAGTCGGGCCTTTCACTTTCAGCAACATTCCGACAACTATTGCAGCAAACGGTCAGGTAGTAGTGGGCATCACGTACAACGCTACGCAGGCCGGGAACCATGCTGTCTACATCAAAGCATTCTCCGATGGTGGAGACAAAATTCTGGATGTCTTTGGCACTGCTGGCAGTGCGCCTGTGGCAGTCGTGGAGTTTCAGTCTCCAACCAACTCGACCTGGCTGCCGTACACACCTGGTCAGAACTTTTCTTTTGGCGAAGTGCTCCAAGGCACGACCCGTAACTTGGTCCTTCGCATTACCAACAACGGCTCAGACACAGCTTCTCCGTTGGGTTTGACAATATCCAAGCCACCGTTTGGTGTCCCAGGCATTGTGGGTGCAGCGAACAACATTGATCTGGCCGAGGGCACGAATATCCCAGCAGGTCAGAGCAGGAATGCCACTCTCTTCTGTGCTGTTCCGGAGTCGCAGGTGAATGTTCCAAATTTCAAGGGATCTGCCAAATGGACTTTCAACACGAACACAGACGGCGGTAAATTTGAGCTGCACTTCGACTGCACTGCCGTATCGCAACAGCTAGGTCCGAAACTCGCCAATGGAACTTCACAATTCGGATATGTAGGTTGCTTCCGCGACTTGACCCCAAATCGGCAACTTGCGACGATGCCTTATAACGGCGCCCAGAATACCGATGGACAATGCATGGAGCTTTGCGCAGCAGGGGACTGGAAGTTTGCTGGCACATCGTACAGAGAAGAATGCTGGTGTGGAAACGCACTCCCGCTCACGAAGGATGGCAACGATGATTGCAATTTTCGCTGTTCGGGAGCAGGAAATCAGACATGCGGCGGAGATGGGGTCTTCCATGATAAGAGCATGCTGTCCCTTTTCGCTGACAAGCAGAAATTCGATGGCAACACTACTACCACACCCTTGACTATTCCGCAGAGGTCTGGCGAATACACGTACGCAGGCTGCTACAGGGAGACCACTGGCAAGACCTTCAATCAGAAGATGACCAACTCCAAGACGTTGACAGTAGACTCGTGCATGAAATTCTGCGAGGGTTCCACGTTGTTCGGCCTGCAATGGAGCGAAGAGTGCTTCTGTGGCAGCACCATTGCCACATCGGCGTCGCTTACCAACGACACGGACTGCAACATGTCCTGCAAAGGTGACAACAGTCAGTATTGCGGAGCTGGAAGTCGCATGCAGGTGTATCGACTTGGTGGCACCTTGTCTTCAACGTCTACGACGTCCACAACATCTGCGACCCCGACTTGTACCCCTACAACTATACTGAACACTCCTGTGCCGACCGGTATCAATTGTCCTGAATCCAATGGTACGACGGTAGCATCATTCGGACAGAATTTTGTCATCGAATGCGGCATTGACCATACAGGAGGCGATATGGCTTCGACTCAAGTAAACTCCTTCGCAGAATGCGTTGATGCTTGCTCGCGGAATGCAAAGTGTATAGATGTTAGCTTGTCTGGCGTGGCATGCTACATGAAGTCTGCACTCGGTCCTGCAGTACAGAATGCAGGAGTCTCGGGCGCGAGGCTACTACCACCAGTTCAGGATTGTCCCGGGAGCAGAACAACGACGACAACATCACGAAGCAGCAGTACGTCAACCGGTACAACGAGCTCATCAACTGGTACACTGAGCTCATCAACTAGTACACTGAGTTCTTCAAGTGGTACATTGAGCTCGTCAACTAGTGGTACACTGAGCTCGTCGACTGGCACACCGAGCTCGTCAAGCAGCGCACTGAGCTCGACCACGTCGAGGAGCACGACTTCATCAACAACGACATCTTCACTTCCGACTGCTAATGCTGTAGCATGCCCAGAGAACAATAGCACGATGTACATATCGAACGGCCGTGCGTTCCTCGTGGAATGTGGAATTGATTATATAGGCGGAGACATGGGCAGCGTTGGTGCAAATACCCTCACTGCTTGTATTGATGCTTGTGCCACAACTCCTGGTTGCATCAATATTGCACTGTCCGGTGCGGCTTGCTACATGAAGAACAGGATCAACCAGCCTGTCTACAACGGAGTCGCCGGAGCGAGATTCATCAGTACACAGTCCACGACGACGTCCACGACTTCTACGACTTCTACGTCCAGGAGTAGCAGCAGCACGACTACCTCTTTGAGCATGACAACGACAACAAGGTTGGTGACAACCACATCGCGACCAGCTACATCCTCGCTTACTACTAGTCGTAGTACTTCCTCATCCACTACCTCACCACGATCATCTTCAACGAGCTCACTTTCAGAGACAACGACAACAAGGTTGGTGACAACTACAGCACGGTCAACTACATCTTCGCTTACCAGTAGACTTAGTACTACTTCGTCTACGACATCATCACGGCCATCTTCCACTTCGTCAATGCAGCCTGCCGCCCCGACCACAGTTGGAGACTACAAATACATGGGCTGCTACACCGAAGTTGGCGGGCGTGCCTTGAAGCAAGGCACAACTACCAACGCAAACATGACCAACGAACTATGCCAGAAGACCTGTCAAGGCTATCAATACTTCGCCACCGAATATGCCAACGAATGCTTCTGTGGCCGAACTCTTCACACCGACTCCCGCCCAGCAACAGACAACCGCTGCAACATGAAATGCGCAGGAGACAATTCCCAAATCTGCGGCGGCCCAGATGGTCTAACATTATACTCATTTCCTAACTCCGACTCCTCCACACCTCCTTCTCCCATCGTCGTCCCCTCCTCAAACGGCTACATCGCGCAAGGCTGCTTCAGCGAACAATCCCAAGGCCGTGCCCTCTCCGAGATGTTCCTCGCCTCCAACATGACAATCCCCGCCTGCGCCGCCGAGGCCAAAAAGCAGAACTCAACCTGGTTCGGCCTCGAATACGCCGACGAATGCTTCCACGGCAAAACCTTCGACTCAACTCCCTTGAACCAAACAAAATGCGACATGACTTGTCCCGGAAATAGCACAACCTGGTGCGGAGGTGCCGCAGCATTACAAATGTATCGTTCAACACTCGAGTGTCCGACAGACAACAGCACGATGTGGAACTCATACAATGGGACTGCGAAGTTTGAGATTCAGTGTGGGATGGATCGCGCTGGAGGGTCGGCGGGGAGGTGGGAGGCGAGGACGTTTGAGGATTGTTTGAATTCTTGTGCGATGGAGACTACGTGTAAGAGTGTGGCGTATAGAGGGAATGATTGTTATTGGAAGAATACATTGGGGACGATTGGGGTTGATGCTGGGGTGAGAGGGGCAACGGTTGTAGAGAGGAGGGAGAGACTTTCGAAAGTCTAGATTTTGTTGATTGTTTCCTTAGTATGTGAGCGTTGTTGGACAGGATCATTGCGTGACATTCATTAGGATGTATAGAATAGATTTCGTATGGGTATACGGACCGACTTTTTTGTTTTATGGTAAACAGTCTTTGAGCACTTTCATGTTATCAGGATGAACGATATCTCATATCAACTCAAAGAAGTCTCATGGATTCGAAGCTCTCTGAAGTGGCTCTTTGCTGATCGATGGAGAACGAGAAGAATGAGGGACAGGATTATGTCAGCCATTCTGTCTGCCCATTGATTTGATCCTCATCCTGCTCATCGCAGACCCAGGTGCCTACTCCGGCACGATGTACGAGGCCATGAAGGGTGGATGACGCATGACTTTCAGCTGTCGCGTCTTCTTCACCAGCTCTCGCCCCTCGCCGAAGTATCGCTTGCTCGTAAAGCTCCAGTAAAGATTGGCTTTGATCGTATTCTTGACTCCTTCGACGTAGCAACCAATGTCTTTAGTAATTGTGGCATCATCATACTCCGGCAGTTGATCAATGCAACTCGCCATGAGTTCCAGACGCTCCTCGAGCATTCGGCCAACATAATCGAAGGCTCCTTGTGCCGACATGCCTCGCATGCGACTCACCGCGACAACGTTGTGCGGGACTCCTTCGGACTGGTACGCAAATGTCAGCGGAATCAAGGCGAATTTTTGGCACTGGATTTACCTCTTCTTTCTGGTAAGAGAGCATGTCGTTCTGTCTGTAGTCATGTAAGCAGAGGCTAGCGAGGACACAATGGACCGTCAACTTACAAGAGCGCGGAGTCCATGGCCGCGTTCTGCATCTCGATGGTCGCTGATGCCTCGGAGAAAGTGTCCGGAAGGTGAAGTAAATTGGCGAATTCGAACAACGGAAAAAGCGGTGCGACCCCTGCAGATTGTCTTCTGGTGGCTAAGATTTCGTCGATGGTCGGAACTCGATCTGTGCTACAGTTGCCGACTTGGTCTAGCACGGCGTTGCAGAAGTCTCGCAGAGTCTTCAAAAAGCGCTTCTGTACGCCAGGAGGTGCTGTGGCTTGTAGTCGTCCCCAGATGTCATCGTGGAACTCGACGAGATCGCACACGTCGTACTGTGCTCTTTGGGTAATCTTGTTATTCGTGCCTGCGAACAGTGCGACCATCTTGGCCTTCGCATTGTTGAGATCAGCTCTCAGGTAGCCATTGTCAAACAGGTCGTCGTATGGGAACACCCAGTTCACCCAATCGCAGTAGGTCCGGAACTGAGTCTCGTAGGCGTGAGGAGCTGCAATGGCCACGAAGCGACAGAAGTCACCTCGTTGCACTATCTTGCAGACTCGGGGGTCGTATTTGCAAGCTCTACACACGGCCTCACCGCTCTCTCGGCATACTTCCTCAAAACGAGGATGTAGGATAGGCTCGTCGGCGAGGAAGCCAACGAACATCTCAGGAAGCTTGATCGTGATGTATTCGGAAGGAGGCGCCATGAACTGGGTCCTGAATGAGTATGGGTCGAGGTGCGATGCAATGGGCGGGTGGATCTGCTCAAGTCGACCTTAGAAGGAGAGGTCAGTAGCAGGGAGGTGATGAAATTGCAAGGTGTTTTAAGCACTAAGCGAGCAAATCGTCACATGTACAAGTGAATGTGCAAGAATTCACTCCTACAGAAATCAGCGACCTGCAGCCCAAGCACAAGTTCCTCTGCACTTCTCCGGCATGTGAGTATTGAATCTCAGGACCCGGATCAGGATCATCTGTGTTCATCACTGCTTCGTTACTGTTCCTGTCAAACAGCCGGCCATGACTTTCTACGGTCCTGTACGCTGGCCATGTCGTGGAGCATTACAAGTCTGTTTGGAAGTTGGCCCCAGTGTAGCTTTGGCGCCCCATTGGCAGCAAAGTGGTGTAGTGCCTGCTCATGTGGTATCAGCGAGCGTGTTACTTACGCCGAAGGCGTACTGTAACGACAGAAGTCGAAAAGTATGAGGAACTTGTCGTAGAAGCAAAACGTGAAGTTGCAGAATGAGATGTGGTGAAATGGAGTCGAAAGTCTCAGAAGCCTCGACTTATGGCATCGGCATCGGCAGCCTTGGCAACCGCGGTTCATGCGCGCTTCCCCAGGCAGCGACTACCAACAATTCTCCAGCATCGCCGGTCGACCAAAGAAGTTATGCGACTCAAGCTTATGATACTCAAGGCCTCGGGGAAGATCGCCGCCATGAATACCACCTTTCAATTTCCACTGCTCGACCTGCCCAACGAGCTGATTGCGAACGTGATCGAGCACGTCGACAGCCGCAAGACACTGCGGAAACTCAACAGAACGTGCAAGAGAATACAGCAGCTCACTGAGCCCATTCTCTACCGCTACGCGCTGATCCGAGATGGCGACCGCACGCGCGACCTTCTGCGCTCCGTCGAACATCAGCCCGCACGGGCCAAGGCCATACACGAACTCGACATCCCCTGCGACTGTCGATCCGCGACGTGGTTTGAGGGCTTGGCCAGACTTCTCGAGACCACGGTCAATGTGAAGCGATTGATGCTCGAAATGCCACAGGTCAATAATGGCGAATTCGAAGACGAGGAGCCATACGAGCGGATGACATCTGCCTTACTACGCCCATTCCAAGCAGCAATTTCGGATGCCGACTCGAAGCCGCTCCAGAAGCTGCAAGACCGTAAGCCTGCTCGAGTGTCATTTCACTTTCACTTTCCTGAGTCGATACGAGATGTCAAGTTCACTAACCATGTTTCCGTAGTTGTATTGCATCTCAACGGGGCCGAATCACCTTACTGGACGCTCGATCGAACGACTCTTTGCATTATACAGCTCCCTTTACTGAGAAGTCTGACGCTTTCATGTGTTAACATTGGAGACCAACTCGCGGAACACGTGCCGCATGCGTCTTTCGCCTCTCTAAAACATCTGATTCTAGAAGAATCGAACATTACCCATCAAGGTCTACGAGCACTTCTGTCGCTGCCGAGAGCACTCGAAAACCTACATCTTGGTCGGTAAACGCCTTCTGAGCTGTAGCACAACGCTAATTTGTATTAGGAGAAAATTGTCACAACTGCCACCACTTCGAAGATGTTATCGATCCCGCCGCGAACAACCTTTTCAACAATGACCCTGCAGCGACTCTCGAAGCCATCAGTCAGCAGAGCCATAGTCTGAAAACGCTCGTCTACGTGACGCCTGAGCTCTTCAACGGCTGGCGACGAAAGATGCCCAAGCGCTCCGCCGTCGATGCTGGCTTTGTCGGTTTCCATCTCCTGGAGGAGGTCACACTGCACGGCAGATGCCCCAACTTCGAGCGAGCCGTGTTATCTTCTCGTGCACCACCAACTCTCAAGGTCTTGACATACCAAATTGATCAAATGTTCTGGCCACCCTATCTGGACAGCTCAGCCGATGCGCCACTTGCTACTATACCATTCATCCGAGCCCCATCGAGTTCCGTGCCGCCATCACTCAAAACATTGCGCATCATTGGACACATTCAGGATTTGACGACCGCAATGAAAGGTCAAATTGAGGGTGCTGCGCGAGGTATGAAGAAGATGGGCATCAACTTCGAGCTACATTTCGAGACCTGGTCCTCCTACTTTCCTCCATACCTTTATGGCGAGCCTTTGCCAACGACAACTTCCGTTTACGATGGCGGATGGAATGAGGCTGCCACAGATCCGCATCTAAGGCTGTGGTCTCAGTTGGAAGACTAATGGTTCGCACGATCACAAAACAGGACATATCAGCTTGCTCTTGCAACCATCATGCCTTGGCAAGCCACTGATCGAGCATCACAACACTGATCACGAACATGATTTTGCATGGCAAAGCCGAGAGTGTGTTGCGTTGCATCAGATTCCGGTCTTGCTTATCTATGCATCTACGGTCTGGTTGCTCTCTGGCTTGTCGTCCCGCTTTCGACCAATATTCACACCAATCTCTTTGACCACGAACCACGCAGGCACAATAGAGACTGCCCAGAGCGCAAAGTTCAGATATGCACATCCGAATTGGCCCATGGTGCCCACCGAGGTCAGTCCATAGGAGACTGCTTGCGCTGCACTTTCTGTTCCTCGCAGCAAACCGGAGTAGCGAATGATCTCAGCATCACTCTTGGCAAGCTGCCCGATCACGAAATACAGGTACATGTAGTTCAGCTGAAATCCCATGACCATGAATAGGAACCACGCAAATCCTCGCCCAAATCCGGCATCAACCCAATCGAATGTCGGCTGTGTTCGATGGTAGTCGGTGACGAGAATTGTGCCCCAAATCCACCACGCGCCCTGCAGAGTCATGATCACTGCGAAGGATCCACGAGCCCGCAGTCTAATCAGCAGTTTTTCATTGTCCAGGTAAAGACCGAGAAGATTGCCAGCAATGATCGCCACGATGCCGCTCAAGAAGGAGCCCAGCGCACGAGATCGTACAGAGAACCAAAGGCCTTGGTAGGTGAAGAAGACTGCCTCAGCAAAGACCGCCTGGGCGACGAGAGGTACTATCAACAGGAACTCCTTGCCCGCAAACAACTTGGCTGTGGAGACGAATTCCTTCCATGAACTCTCGTCCCGGGAGATCGAGCACGAGACTGTCTGTCCGTCCGTACGCTCGACTTTCGATGGCGCTGTCAAAAGGAGTCCAGCAAATGGCGCAACGGCTTGCAAGGCAATGAAGACCTGGAAGACCGAGTATGAGACAGAGCCCGCCTCGTTACGATCGGCGTTCAGCCCAAGGTTGACGGCACCGCCGAGAATTTGTCCTCCAACTCGGAAGCTCAGCCAGATGCCCAAGAGCTTGCCCTGGTTGTATGGCTCCGGATAGGAAAGAGCGATCGCAGCCTCGGCCATCCAAAAGAGACCAGCACCGAGGCCACATGTAGCGGCACCGAACAACACGAACCATTCGCTCCCGAATCTGTTGTTGCAGTAGAGTCCTGCTGCGTAAGGACAGTATCCGGCCGCGCCTAGAATCAAGGTCCATCGAATGCCAAGGTACTTGACGAAGACACCACTCAGCGCACAAGTCACCACCATGAGGCAGAAAGTGAGCGCATTGGCGGCATTAACAAGCCATGGATCTTGCTGTCCACCACCTCCTAGCGAATTCATGGCGCCCCAGATTCCCGGAGCGCAGAAGTTGCAAATACCCAGGATGATTGCATTGTAAAGTGTCGACCGGTACCATTTTACAGGTCTTTTCGTCTCTGGCTGGCTATTCTCAGATGGCGCTTCACTTGTCGCGTGCGAATAAGTCGCCTTCTTGTCGTCTGCCATAGCTAATGTTAAGACAGATGCAATATACAAGCTGCAGCGAAGGCTTGAAAGTGGAAAGGTCGAAGTCACACAAGGCCAGAATCCTGTCGGTCTGAGACCAAGCTTCGCGTTTATTGATATGAGATCGCCAGACTAGTGCTCACGCATATACAATGGAGCAGATTCTTTCGCGCACGCAATCACTAGAAGGATGCCATCAGAAGTCAAGTGGCGTTCTCTCCAGAATATTATAGGCTGCTGCTCTGTCAAATCTAACATTGCCGAAGCCCAGTGCCCTGTCTTGTGGTGCAAAGCTATCAAACTTTGACACATGTGCCATGTGGTTTCCACGAGCCGATGGCGCGCGTAGACCTAGGGCTCGAGTTACTTCGTTGAGATGTGGTTCTGCGTTCTTCTGTTCGAGGTTGCAACGTTGGCTGTAAACTGGTGAGGATCGCATAACGACAGGGTCGGAAGACGTGCTCGAAATGCCCCCACTTGGTTCGAACACAAGCTGAATCTCCACCCATGCACTGACTCCATGGGCAGACAAACAGCCGTCGGCCAGCGGCGCCTAGAGATACTCGATCAGAAGCGACAGCCCGACGGATGCGCTTGGACCGCGTCTTGAGTGGGCAATCCGAAAAGCACATCATTCGGTCAAATGCTGATGATGTGAACGAGAGAAACTGCTGGTGACGAGACGGAGCAGCAGCGACGAGCTGATGCAAGCACTATCGAACTGGCTAACAGCAGAATCGACACAATGGACGAGCTATTGACAGATTATCAGCTACGCAAATACTACGGGCGTCGAGAATTGATCTCTTCGGCCGCCGATTCTGGATATAATTCAAGCAATGCGACAGACAATGGCGAAGAAGTCGAGAATCCGTCGAAGATCGCAGCAGCGGCGGCTACTGTGCAGAATGCATCCAGCCAAAAACCGAAACCCTGGGTCATGAATGCTTTCGCGATGGCTGCGCCGGGTCATCTGGCTCCTGGTAAGTGAAAGCACACCCTAGTCATTTGCCAAGTTTGGCAATATGTGCTTGCATACTCACTTACCTTCTCTTTTTCTGCATAGGCTTATGGAGACATCCTGATCAAGAACCACAGACGCTGGAACACTGGGTTGAACTCGCAAAGGAGCTTGATGCGGCCAAATTTCATGGAATATTTTTCGCGGATGTTCTAGGGATTTACGATGTTTATCAGAGTAGTAATGGTCCAGCGTTGAAAGCTGCTGCGCAGGTGCCGCATCAGGATGTTTCTTTACTTGTGTCGGCTATGGCGTATGCGACGAAGAACTTGTCGTTTGGGATTACGGCGAGCACGAGTTATGAGCATCCTTATCAATTGGCGAGACGGTATGCTACGCTGGATCATGCTACGAATGGGAGAGTGGGATGGAACATCGTGAGCAGTATACCGCATCGTCCTGTAGATCTTGAACATACTGACCGGAAGATAGGTCACAAGCTACCTAGAAAGCGCGGCGAAGTCGTATGGCTTGGATCAAATGACCCAGCATGATAATCGCTACGAAGTGGCATCAGAATATATGGAAGTCGTGTACAAGCTTCTCGAAGGCAGCTGGGAAGATAATGCAGTTGAAGCTAACAAGAAGACTGGAGTCTACGCGAACCCAGAAAAAGTACATCCGGTCAACCACGTTGGCGAGCATTTCAGGTGTCGAGGACCCAGTCTCGTGCATCCATCGCCACAGCGAACGCCTTTCTTACTTCAAGCTGGAGCGAGCAAAGCCGGCAAGAACTTTGCCGCCACACATGCCGAAGCCATGTTCCTCCCAGGTATGATTCCCGAAAAGACCAGAGCCATCGTCGATTCCGTCAAAGAACTCCTCGTCAAGAAAGGACGATCCGCAGACAGTATCAAATTCATCGCCGGAATCTTCATCGTCGTAGACGAAACCGCCGAAAAAGCACAAGCGAAATTCCAGGATTTGCTACAGTATGCCGATCTAGAAGGTACAGCTGCCCTCTTCGGCGGCTGGTCAGGCACGGACTTGTCTCAATTCTCAGACGACGAAGACTTTTCCTTCAAAGGTCCTCCAGGCATTCAGTCCATGATCAGCGCTTGGACTGCCACCGTACCAGGTCTCGAGAATGTGAAATGGACGAAGAAGCATGTCCTGCAGCACCTAGCTATATCCGGCGCTCATCCACGAGCGATCGGAAGCGCAAAAACTGTTGCTGATATTATGGAGCACTGGATTGAACAAGCTGGTGTCGATGGGTTCAATATCAGCTACGCAACTACACCTCATACGTTCGACGATATTATCAAGTACTTGTGGCCAGAGCTGAAGAGGCGGGGAGTATTACAAGAATCTTACGCCGGGTCCTCAATGCGAGAGAATTATTTGCAAGATGGGAAGGGAGCACGAGTACGTGAAGGGCATCCAGCTTTGAAGTATAGGAATTTGAAATCATAAATAAATACTCATTCTCGCAAAAATTATCAATATAACGATTGTTATGGAACGTGGGTATCTTGACTCCAACTCCAACTCCAAATCCCAACCACCATATATGACTCTTCTGTCTGTCAATAAATTCAATTCAATTCAATTCAATCTAGAATGCCGAAGTCACTTTATCAATAATCTCTCCCGGACTCAGCGGGCTCTCGGGTGGTGTAATCTCTTCAGAAGGAGCTTTATAATAGCACGAGAAGATGGGTTCCATCTTCCTCCTCTCTTTCTCGCTCTCGATGATTTCTATTCCAGGAATCGAAGAGACGACAGAATCTTGACGCACAGGTTGAGCGTCGCGTTGAGATAGAGCATGTCCGACTTCGATTGTCAGTGCCTGTCGAAGACTAGCGACGAGTTTCTCTTCTGCTTGCTTGCGGTAGTATTCTACACTGTCGAAGTTCTCGGTTTCTTCTTCATCGCGACGTGTCTCGTCTAGTGCGCGACGATGTTTGGCGAAGCGGAGGGGTGTGTGAGTGGCTTTGAGTTTTCGGACGAAGGTGAAGCGGCGGGTGTGGTATCGAGTTGAGCGCGGGGACCAGAAGTCCAGACTCATTTCGCCGAGTTCGTGGGCGCGAGCTTGAGCGAGCGATGCGGGCGAGAGGTCGACATTGTTTTTCCAGTGGCCACGCTTGATGATGCCTGGCCGGAGGAGGTAGGCGATGTGGCTGCGAATGTAGTCATCGAGAACCGCGCCGCTGCCTGGGAAGACGTAGTCGACGAGACCGATGGACTGTGCTTGGAGTGGACTGAGCGGCGTCATGGAAGTGAGGATCTTCTTCGCGTTGACTTGGCCGCATCGTCCATAATATGACAGCGTATGATATTCGCTTCCAAAGAGACCTACGCCGCGGTAGGCAGGATTCAGCACTACGCTTTGTCCGGCAACGACAATGTCGCATGCAGTGGCCAGCGCTACACCTCCTGCGGCTGCGTTACCGCGTACCGCAGCGACGGTGACGATGCCTCGAGCTGGAAACTCGTGCAGGAGGTAGTGGACAACATCGTCGATGCGGTTGATGGTCTGCCAGGACTCAAGAGCTGGATCAGACGCCGCTTCGATGACGTTGAGAGCGATGCCGTTGGAGAAGTAAGAGCCGCCCATCATGACCACTGCTGTGATAGGGACGGTAGCCGACGCTTGAGATAGGATGTAGTCAAGAGCTTCAATAAGGTGACAGCACTGGGCTGTTGACATGGCTCCGTTGTAGAAATTGAAGTAGACATATGCTGTCCTTCGGAGATCTTCGTCGACCTCGAAGTCGACCCATCTGTATATTCAAGTCAGCTACGTGCTCAAATTCACTCGATTGATATGTGAGGACTGCTTACACTTCTTGGAATGTCTTCGTTGTCGACAAGCGCCAGTCTGCTGGCGGAGCCCAGGTATACGACAACACATCCTCAGTCGTGATGAGCCCGAGCTGCAGAAGACCAAAGATGGCCGGAACCTTGGGCCACAACGCTTTATCCACCTTTGTCTTCATGCGTCGGACATGTGTGATCCAGATGCCTTTGCCGTCGCAGGTGGAGAGACAGAGTGCTTCATTGCGGAAACCCAGTATAGGAGCGGGTAGTCCAGGCAGCTTGACGGGAGTACGGGATTCGGCATTGTCATCAATCATCCCACCATAGACGTATAGGCTTTGAACGAAAACATTGCTCAGCACTCCAGGCTGTGAATCTCCGCATCGAATGCGACGAGAAATTTGTTGGGATGTATGTCTGCCGATGTCAAAGTCCCGCTGGGCAGCCTTCAGAAGCGGTCGGTGATGAAGCTTGCCCCCTTGGAATGGCAGCGCATCAGTGACAGATACGATACCAAACTTGACGCTGGCCCAAAGTAGAGGGCCAATGCTTCCGGTGACAAGGCCATCGTCAGCCCCGACTAAGTTCGCCGCTGCCTGGATCCGGCTAATAGCAGCCAGCGTCGCAGTGATGGCAGACTGTGTGATCGGACCTCGATACAGCTCGGACTTGGTCAATCCTGGCTGGTCGATGTCAATGTTGAATTGTTCGAAGGCCCACACAGGGCCCGCATCGAACTCTTCAATAGCTTGGAGCACCGTCAAGCCCCAATGCGATCGACCAGGACTGATGTCTTCCTGATCAAGCCTCTTCAGCAAAGCGCTGGAGTCATCGACAGAGCCATCGTCACCCAGGAGGACCCAGTCCAGTGCGCTGGGACCGACATCGCCAGGAGGACCAGGATGCTTTCCTGTTTTTAGCCGATCGTGGTTCTTTGGAAGAAGGTGGGTGCAGCTTACTATAATCAAAGTCATGTAGTGCTCGTATATTTGCTAAGGGTATGTTAGTAGCAGATCATAATGTCGTCCATGTCACAAACCTTTGGAACCAGCGTCGTCAAGAACGGACAGATGATCAAATCGGGACCACTGAGTCCTGCAGCGGAGATCATCGCCTCCTCTGACAGCGCATATTCGATCGTGACATCGTGAGAACGCGTCAAGACCAGGTACAGCCTTTGCGACAACGAGTTGTGCGCCGTGCAGACGAAGAGGATCTTCATGGCGAATAGGTTCTAGCCTTCTCAGTAGTCCAAGGCGGTTTGATTGTGAAGCGCCACCGTCTGTGAGGTAAGGTGGGATGAAACTGCAGTGGAATCAAGTCGATAGTTGTTGGGGTATAGGTTAGGCCGAGGGTGAAGTGAAGCAAGCAGACGTCGGAGCACATGCAAGCCAGTACATATAATTGCATACGCCATGTGAATGCTGGCTTGTGGGCTGCGCGCACATGTGCGCGACGCTCCATGAAGTGCGCATGGCCTGCCACGCCATGCCATCGAGGCCGATCTTGGGATTTGTTGCTCATGCGATCGCATGCAACGTACACATCGGACGAGTAGATTTCACTTCAAGCCCTCCAAGTAGGTGAGGCGTCTAGATCTGCTGCCAAGGGCAAGATGAAAGTGCCTAGACGGGAGCTCGCGATGTTGGCATTCGGTGAGATTGTCGAAGTCCTCCTGCACGTATGTCCTGTCACTTGCCTCGTACCGCCGCTCGGATGCCGGTCTTCGGTGTGCAGATGATGAGAGCAGTAGCCTGCGGTCTACTGTGATGTGACATTGGGGCTGCAAGCCTAAGGCGAGGCAGTTCATGGAGTGGCTTGGCCGCTCGTTGACGAAAAGGACTTAGACGCGATCCTGGTCAAGGATCTCGGGTCCATATTGTCGGGGAGAGCTGGCGTTTGGAGGAATGCAGGTGCACAGCAGGTCAGACCCGAAGATCAGGTTGGGCGTGGTCCATGTAGCATAGTACTCTGCACTCCGAGTCGCAGATCGTCTGGTGGTCTGGTGTGCTGCGAGCCCTCCATCGAGGCTATGGTGAGAATGTTGACATAGTTTGAACGACGTCGCAAAAGCTCGGCTTTGGGGCTTATTATATTTGCTAACAGCAGGTTGAAGCGGGTGTCGTGTGTGGTGTGACTGCCTACCCAATTTAGTTTGCAATATTGCTTCGCGAGATTGTTGTAGAGGGAGACGCTATCAGCACGTGGCAAAGCAGCGTGCAACCTTGACGAGCAGCCGACCAATTCAGATCCACTCTAGCAGCCACTGGCGGACTGGTGGAAAGGCTACGCCCATTTCACTCTTGGTTATCCCCAAATTGAGGCTTTCCTCTTCCCACGTGGTTCTTGCAGCGCTTTGCTGGCGTAGGTTCCTGGTTCTGTATGGGTTCCCGAACCTAGAGTGTCCGCAGCGAATGCTGTTCAGTGTTGCGTTGCGTCAGTGTCGAAATGCACTCTATTGACGCGAAAAGCATGTCGCTTGCCAAAAGGTCGAAACAATATTGGTGGAATCTGATTGCCGGGGTTTCTTTGCTCGTGTGACTGACAATGGTAAGATTAGCAAACGACACGTAAAAGATGTCTAGTCGTTGAACCACTTCAAGACGCCAACTGGTGCATGCCAAGGAAGAGCTGGGGTGACATGGGGACTGCATAAGTCGACGCCACCAGAGCTGCGCTCCACTGCTTTGTACGACTGCGCTTCCCAATCGTTTTGCTTCTTGACTGGTGTGGTGTCTTCGAGGTAAAGATTCGTTGTGACAGCGGGTGTGCAACACCGATATGCGATTTACGTGGTGGATTTACCGAGGTGGCGATTCATTCTAGCCCAGTGCCTCGTCCTCCGGCCAGACATTCATCAGCCCGCTGGAACTCGAAAATTCTCTGGTTACCATGTCTGTGTGAGAGCGAGGAACGCGAATTCTTGTAGTCCAGGATACCCCTTCCAGTGACGCACCTTATTGCAACCTCAGTTTCACACCAGCCAGAGCCGCATAGCCTCGACAAGAAATGGCTTCGTCAATGTCTTCACAAATCCCACCAGGACTCATGCAGATTGCGCAGATCATTGGCTTGATCGAGCTTCAGATAAGGAGTCATGTCGCTTCCGGGATCCTGTTCCTTCGCGGTCTGGCCGTTGCCAAAGTACGCGAAGCGGTTCTCAGGTCGGACGTAAGTATACTCGAAGTCTTCCCACCGGGGTTCCCGCCGGATGTATGTAGCGTGCGCGCCGGAACCGGGCCTGGAGTAATCCGTCAGCGGAGCACCGATCATCGGAAACGTGAAGGTGAACTCACCAATGTCCATGAATACGTGCACCGGGACGACCGCCATTACTCCAAGAGCTGCATTTCAACGCCATGTTTGTGCGAGGAAAGAAGGCATCCGCGTATGCAATAAAGTCGTCCGTTGCTGCCTTCGAAGGAGCCATACTTCGTATGCCTTGAGAGGAGATCTTCCTCAAGACCTTGGCAATGTACGTGATCTGGTTTTCGGCTGTCCACATGTCAGTACGTGACGATTCACCGTTCCCACCACTTCCAGCCAGATCGAGCGAATCACCAAACAGTGAAAGGCTCGATCAACAGCGAGCAAAATATGATCTCATACCTGCGTGCGGAACGGTCCCACTAGGGCCGGCCGGGTTTGGTCCTAGAGCACGGTGGTCAGCCTACCCGATGTATACCAGTCATGGAACTGTGCCACGCACCAAGAATATAGGCTAGGTTTGGGAATCCATCAGTGGCCATTCCCAGGTATGACCTCGGCCAGCCGAACTTGCCACCAGCCCGCCAATCTCGAGAAAGGTCAGCATCGCCGGACACGATGGGGAAAGGCGGTGCGTAATGGACGTTTGCCCCAGTCGAGCAGATTACGGCATCGACTTGGCGATGAACTCCGTCAGTGGTCACAATACCATCCTCCACGAAACTGTTGCTCATTAGTTGTGCCTCGGTCTAGATGACAGGAGAGAATAGACGCACCGCTCGATAGGTGTTTGCACAAATTCCAAGTTCGGAGCACATAGCGCCTCGAGATATCCTGGTCCTGGCGTCAAGCGTCTGCAATTAGGTGGAAAGTCGGGGACCAAGTTGTCCAGCAGCTCTGGCTTATTCTTTGTGCGAGCGCGCATCGCCTCAACGAAGTTCTGACGTAAATCTTTGGAGGTTTCGGAATCGATGAGCTGGCTGTCAAAGCCTCTGAAAAAGTTGTCTTCGAGGCTCTTTCTGTACTTCAAATAGTGTTCCGGGTTCTTGAAAGTATCGAGCTGCTCTTCCGAAAAATACATGGGCGTGTTTTGTCGATCCTTGACAGCGGGATTGAAGCTACCCGCGATCCAAGTACGGTTCCGTGCGTAGTGAACAACGTGGTCTGCAAGTTTCTGCAATTCTGTCGTGACTTGAATACCAGAAGCTCCGTTGCCGATAGTTGCGATCTTCTTTCCTTTCGGGTCGAAATTGACATCCCAATTTGAGCTGTGTCTCAAGTGGCCTTTGTAACTCTCGATTCCAGGATATGATGGAAGCTTCCAGTCGTTGAAGTGGCCGATCGCAGTCATAAAAAAGTCATAGTATTCCGAGACCGAACTGCCGTTTTCGACGTTGACGCTGTCGAGCCTCCATTGAGCGCGCTGTTCCTCCCAATATGCTCCGATGACCTTGGTCTTGAATCGGACGTAGTCATATACTTTGTGCTTGCGGGCCACTGATTGCCAGTATGCGAGGATTTCTTTGCCTTGAGCATATTCCTCCGTCCACTGAGTGTTCGGCGTAAAAGTGCTTTGGTACACGTGGGCTGGTATATCGCACCTGACTCCCGGATAGACGTTCTCAAACCAGGTTCCACCAACGTCGGTGTTCTTCTCCAGGATTGTTAAATCAATGCCAGGTACTTTAGCTGGCAACAGAGCTCCTGCGGTGATGCCTGCCAAGCCAGCTCCAACGACAGCAACTTTGAGCTTGCGGATTTCATCGACTGGGTGCTCGGAAATCTTGAAATCTGTAGGCCACGGGTACGTCCAATCGCTCTTCAAATCAGATGCTTCTTGTTCGCTCACTGTCTTCAATTCAACAATGGTGGAGGTGGCAAGCTTGGTATCGCCAGGAACTCCTTCCGGTGACAAAGCTGTTTCGACAGAACCCATTTTGCTATCTTCTGCCAATGTGCGAGATACCGTTCACCTGCCAGCTTGAGTATATCGAGGTGTTGTCTCGATCAAAGCATCCATATTGACTCGCAATGCCTGAAGCGTCCAAGCTTTTGCCGATCAGCCGAAGCGATGAACCTTCACTTGTAGTCAACGAAAGAGATACGAGTGATCCGTCTACCCAATGAAGCCATTTGTCGTGATCGAAACGCCCAAGCAACGAAAGTGGCTTTCCGAACGCTTGTGGTAAGCTGGAGAGGTCGTGATATGGCGCAATCATAGGTCGGAAGGCAACATTGGCTCGGATAATCTTCGGCGTTCTCGTGGACACCTCCAACAAACGGAGACAGCGATGTTGACCACGCAATGCTGGTGAGAGTGGAGAACATCCACATGAAAGATCGTGCAGGCTGTGCATGTGTAAGACCCGAGTGGAATCAGAACCATTTAGCAGAGTACCTGATTGTGATTTGTCACAATCGATAGGCAGTCCATACTGCATCCTCGCCGCATCTTCCTCCCGAAGGACCTAACGTCAGTGTACAACAAAGTTCGAAGCAGAATCCAAGAGAAATACCATAAGGCATCCGGAAATGAGCATTGCGACAGTCAGGCCCGCTGACCCCATGTCATTCGAGTATCACGAGAATGATCTGGATCTTGGCGAGGACATCGACTGGGGAACCGCCACTCCGATTTCTCGGGTGAATGTGCTGGATGACAGGAAACTCGCAAACATCATCTCCAAGTGTGAGCTGCTTGAGCCCGCTAGAATCCCACAACAACAAAAAGCGCTCATCTTACATGATGTAAAAACGCCTTATGTGCTGACGAAACAACACACTGTTCCGGAAATCCAAAATGGAAACGAGCTGCTGGTACGAATCGCTTCAATCGGGCTAAATCCCATTGATTGGAAGTCTGTCGATTATGGGTTTGGCATTCCTGGCTTGCCCTACATCGCTGGACGAGACTTCGCCGGTATCGTTGTCAAGGCGCCCAGACACAGCCACATACGCGAGGGTGATACTGTAAGCCAAGTTACATCCAAGTTGAGTTTGGTCCAGTCACTGACAACTTCAAGGTTATCTGCGGATCGACCGACTATCGCGATGTTCGCAAAGCTGCATATCAAGAATACGCCATCGCAAGTGACCATACAGTGTGCCGATTGCCGGATCATATTCCAGTCACTCATGGCTCGGCCCTGGGAGTTGCTTTCGTGGCTGCGTCTCTCGCGCTCGGGGTCTGCCTTGGACTGAGGCTTCCAGACATCGCCAAAGCGAACGGGTCGAAAGGCCCAGATATTCGACAGATTGTTCGCAGGACGGCCTTAGGGGATCTCCCTTCAGACACAGTATCAGAGTGCCTAAGCATGTTTGAGCACGAGCGGCCTGTACCGGGAGAGTGGCTAGTGATCTGGGGTGGCTCTTCGACGAGTGCTCTGATTCTTTCACAACTGGCTCACCTGGCCGGACTGAAAGTGATCCTGGTCGTGGATGTGGCCAAGCATGGCGCCCGAATGATGGAGTCCAAGGATTTCGTGCTCGTTGACAGCCACAACGCCGCCCGTGCGAGCGATATAATACGCAATCTGACCAAAGGCCAACTCCGATTCGGCGTGGATACCGTGGGCAAGCCAACCGCAGAGGCTCTGGCGAAAAGCTTGCAGGTTGACGGGGAGAAGAAGTCCCATATCGTCGGCTTGGCAGCTCTGCCCAAGGAGCGAATACCCGGCATAGTGTACCACAGTGTCCCAGTCAAGTTGTTCCATGAGGTGCGAGATGTCGGGCTGTCGTTGACGGCATGGCTGGAGCAGGCTTTGGAGCACAACGTGCTGAGTCTGCCGGTGGTTGAAAGCGCGCCAGGCGGGCTCGAAGGGATCAACGCGGCATTGGATCGTATGCGGCAGGGTCAGATCTCAGGAAAGAGGCTCGTTGTGCCGTTGTAAGTATTGGTGTTGCTGAGGTTGTTGCAAAGACGCGACGCGTCGTTGCGTGTTCAGGTCATCGGGGCGGGTTGCTCCGAGCAACGACGACAATTGCCATCTCATCTCACTTGGCCCCTTCCTCATTACCAACGACCAGTTCATCTTCATCAATGTGCTTTCCATCGAGCCATCAACACCGGAGCCGAGAGGAGTCGATCATGTTGCCCTCTACCTGCGTTTCGCCTCCATCTCCTTCCACTCAACATCCCCTGCTTTGCCGACAGCGCGTAGATCCTGGATCCGATGTGAAGCTGGGCTCACTTGCCAATTGTGAAGTTCCCTGGATGCGCGTAGTCCAGCGCGTAACACAGTCCGTCAAATGCATTCGGAGATTGGAAAGCAGGGCCTCTAGCTTTATGTTTCCACTCTCAAGAATTTGAACTGGCCGATGCTGGACACAATGGGCTGTCTGATTGGCAGTGGTCCATGCAAAATTGCAGAGTAAATGCCCTGTGCTGTCCCCAGTATTCGCGTATGCATATGAGGGACTGTAAGAGATGAAGAGCTGTGGTGCGTGGTGAAATTGTTGATGATCTTCTCTGGTCCAGATGCAGGTACGGTGCAAGACCCCGCTTTGGCGACCTTCATCATTGGATCCAGTTGTCCTGCCACGGTGGTAGTGACCAACGACCTAACATCCAGCAATGCCGCAAATATGGAAGAAACTGAGGGCGAGTTGCCCCGAGAAGAATTGCATAGCTGCGCGCAGTGCCACAAAACATACAAACGACCAGAGCATCTGAAACGCCACGCGCAGAGTCATAGTACTGCCAAACAGCACAGCTGCCCACTCTGTCAGGCCACCTTCCAGCGCTCCGATGTCCTCAAACGCCACCAGCAGACATGTCTTGGTCCGAGGAAGAGGGTGGCGTTGACCAAGAAGGCATGCGACCAGTGCACTCGACGCAAGAGGGCTTGCGATGCTGCCCGTCCTTGTCGCGGATGTGCGACGAGAGGTGCGCTCTGTACTTACAATCAACTGGAACAGGCTATCGAGGGGGATGCACAATTACACACTAGCCATGATCCAACGTTTTGGATTCCATGGCACGACGATTTCTCGGTGGGGGATGGAGACATCCTTCATCGAACATTCAACTTCGGCGGCTCGGAAGTTGGCGCCGACGAGGGAAGAATCCCAGTCACGCTACATTTCCTTGAAAGGTTTACACGAGATCAAGGACTTCTGGCGTCCTTCGACTGTTGTACTCAAGAAGAGCGCTTGCTGCTCGAGGGCCACGTCCGAAGCCAACTGCCATGCATAAATGCCACCGACGTGATGGAGTTGCAACAAATGTCAGACCAAATTTCGTTACTGATAGCAGGAGTATGCCAGGTGAAGCCTCGGAACAGTGCTGTCAACATATCCTGGGACCGAGCCACCGAGCATGATTGCCGACAGTTCTTTTCTGCCTCCAATATCTATCTCTTTCTTGAGTTGTATTGGGCTATCTGGTCACCGAATGTACCTCTCCTTCATCGACCGACCTTCGAGATCAGCATTGCCAAGCCTGTGCTCATAGCGGCGATGGTAACAATCGGAGCTTCCGTCTCTTCCAGCAAGGCCGACCGCCTTGCAGCTATACAGTTTTCCAATTGTGTGGAGGAAGCGGTATTTTGTGACGACCAGTTCTGTACTGAGGAAGATTGCAGATTATTTCCAAGCAAAGCCAAGATTCAGTCTCTGCAGGCTGCCTATATCGTTATGTTGTACCAGAATTGGGAAGGCAGCACTTCCAGCAAGAGTCGCATTCGACGATTCCGTTACAGCAAAGTTGTTGCCGTGAGTCCTCTTAACTTCGCTAATGAGTTCTAGCACTGAACACAAATAGGTTGCACGAGACGTCGGTATCGGACATGCGCGGCATGAGATTTACACTTCTGCGATTTTCGACTGGCAAGATTTCATATTACGAGAAGAACTGATCCGAGTCATTCTGTGGATCTTCCTACTCGACACAGCGTTTGTGATCTTCAACAACGTCCCGCCTCGAATGGCCATAAAAGAAATGAAGATGAGCTTTGCCCGCAACGATGCATGCTTCCAGGCCCCAAATAGCGAGACTTGTTTGCAACAGGTCATGATCAGCCAACAGGAGCCTCGTTTCCTCTCTTCAGCATGTGAGATGATTTGCAACAGAACGATCACGGACGGCGAGTTGGCCAGTTTTGGACATCTTGGTTCCCTCAATCTATTCGTTGCTACGTCGGGTAAGGGTTCCTGTGTAATAATGGTTTCACAACTGACTACGACTCACAGCAATCCATTCCATGATCTTCCAAGTCCAGCAATCATTTAGTCCGCAGTTGCAGCTCGGTCCGATTTACAATGCCCTGGCGAACTGGCACCTTTTGTGGCAGAGGCATATCAAAGTAGACCCTCTCATGAGATCTCATGACGCCGCATTGTCGGCTCTACACATAACGAAGTTGTGGCAGCGTGAAGGGTTTTCACGTTTTGCACCCGAGTACTGGATGCTCGCAAGTATGCTCGCCCAACGACTCGACCGTACGGACCAGGATGTTGTTGACAAGTCCCGCGAAGAGCCTGAAGTCAAGACCGAGGCGAAGGACGAGCTTCTCGAGAACTATGATACTGATATGCGACAAGTCAACAGTCTTATCGCAGAGTTCCAAAAGGTCATGCTCTGAGGAAGTCTTGGCGGTACTTTGGTACTTTGGTCGTCTCCCACATCGGCCTCCGCTAAAACGCCCACCCCCTCACCGCAACGCAAAACCGTAACATGGAATTGGAGCGGTGCTATTGGTTAATGCTCGATCGCCCATGCAAGTTCATTGGTCAACAGCAGCCGAATGAGAACAAGATCATCAGGTCGCGAATATGCCAACATACTGAACGGCGCAAATGGCAGAGCTGTCTTGGTTCGGGTTAGACGGCGGCAGTCGCCTCCATGTCTATAAAGGCAGAGCACAAGGCCTACTTGTACGATGTAGATTGCATCACCCCAATTCATCATGGAACGATCATTAGTGTTTACTGCTGGCCTGGTAGGCTTACTGGTCTACGGCCTATATCGCCTGCTTTCAATCGGTAAGAGGCCCAAGGACTACCCACCCGGACCACCCACGTTGCCAATCATAGGGAATATTCATCAGGTAAGCTAAGCTGTTGATTCAACTCCGCACAATCGAGCTAACATGTAGCCAGATGCCAACCAAAGATGCACACCTGCAATTCCAAAAATGGGCTGAAGAATACGGCGATATCTATAGCTTGATGCTGGGCACACAAACTTTGATCGTGCTTTCGAGCGACGTTGCCATCAAGGACTTGATGGACAAGCGAAGCTCGAACTATTCTGATAGACCAGAGCTTTACATTGGTCAGGAGTTATGTTCGGATAACTTGAGGGTATTAATGATGGGTTACTCGCCCAAATGGCGGAGTATGAGGAAGATGTTCCACCACTTACTCAACGCAACGGTCGCTGGAGACTTCGTACCCTACCAGACACTGGAGAACAAGCAGATGCTGAACGATCTGCTGGAATCTCCCAATGACTTTCTTCAGCATATTCGTCGGTACTCCAACGCGTTGACAACATCGATGGTGTTTGGCTGGCGCACGCCGACATTCAATGATCCCGATATTCAGCAGTTGTTCGAGGGCTTCTCTGAGTTCGCAGGTGAGTTGTTCCATTGCCCTGTCTGCGCGCTTCTGCTAATCCTGTACAGATATCAATATGACAGGCGTGGCAGCTCTGCTCGATGCATTCCCGATCATTCGAAAGCTGCCAGACTTCATTCTTCCACTACAAAAGAAAGCAAAAGACCTTCACAAAGTTGAACGAGAGCTTTACTTGAAACATTGGCTGCGCGCGAAGAAAGAGATCAAGGAAGGCACAATCAATCACTGTTTCTGTAAGTAAGCTTTTCGTTGAGGTTGCGTATCTGAAGCTAACTCTAGCTCGAGGTGTCGGTATGGCGGAAGCACAGAAAAAGGATGAATTTTCGGACGCTCAAGCGGCATACATCTCCGGCACGCTCCTCGAAGCTGGTTCTGACACAACCTCGAACACTTTATATGCCTTCGTGCAAGCTATGCTCCTCTACCCGGATGTCCAACGCTACGCACAACAGCAGATAGACGCCGTTTGCGGAGATTCGAGATTACCCACGATGGAGGATCAGTCTGCTCTCCCGTATATTCGCATGCTAATGAAGGAGACTCTGAGGTGGTGCCCCACCACTATCTTAGGTGCAGTTCCACATGCGGCTACACAGGAGGATACCTACAAAGGATATGTCATTCCCGCAGGCGCCGGCGTCATGAACAATGTCTGGTCGATCAACATGGATCCAAACAGAGCACCGAACCCACGACAATTCGACCCGAATCGATACAAGGACGATACTCTCGGACTCTATGACTCCGCCTCCAATCCAGACGGAACGAAGAGAGACATGTTCACGTTTGGTGCAGGTCGCCGCATTTGCCCAGGTATGCACGTTGCGGAGCGAAGTTTATATTTGGGCTTGTCGCGCATTCTCTGGGCATTCGACATAACGCCTGCAAAGGACAAAAATGGCAAGCCTGTTTTGCCCAATCCGGACAAATTGACGCAAGGTTTCGTGTGTATGCCCGAGGAGTATCCTGCAACAATCACACCGAGGTCACCACAACGAGCAGCTATCGTGAAGGCGGAGTGGGAGAAGGCTTCGAAGGAGCTCTTGGATCCTGTTAGCAAGCAGTGGATTTCATCGCCGCTCTGAGTCTGTTGGTACTCGATAGGAGGACTAGAAGTAATTTCGTAGATGTCGCGAGGAGCTTGAAAGGCAATATCCCACGCCTCGATGAAGTGATGAATAACCGGGGCTACCTCTGAATGCAACTACCTCTGAGTGCAACCGAAGGTCGTTAAGCCAATTGGCAAAGCTTTTCAGGGATCGAGAGCCAATCTGGTTAGGCGCTTGCACTCAGAGATAGTTGCATTCAGAGGTATCCACGGTTATGAAGTGTACTGCGGCGATTGAACACGAACGCCAAGCATATCGAGATTTTCCGGAAGCGTTGTGGCGGCGGAGATCTACGACAAATCCATCTAGTCTCAGTGGCTCAGCCTTCGCTTCGTTGACCAATTAGCGTCAAGCTGCCGGTCTTCTTCGCAGAAGGTCTGAGGGCGAGATTAAGGGTTTGGGTAGATACTGCGCAGCTTCGCTATATATTTTTAGTATGCATACAGATTAGCCTAATTATTCGGCGTTTGCTTACGCACGACAACGATACTCTATATTAGAGAATCTAAATATAGCAAGGTACCTCTATAGAGGGTATTTAGTTAGGTTTAAAAGGTAG
>PNEN01000554.1:27349-72631 GCA_002933655.1 Cercospora berteroae | reverse complement strand
ATTCGATTGATTAACTATATAACACGTATTTCCGGAATGTTGAGAAAACTCCTCTCCGCCAAGAATCACGTGGTCAGGGTGGCTACGTAATTCAACAAGTCTGAGCGGGGCATCACTCATTCCAGCTTATGAAGCACTTCAGGTTACACAAGACTGACATTCCTCTCATATATAACCCGACAAGCACTGCTCTGATCACAGCCAGAGAGTCATTCAGCAACTGTACATTCTCTCTTCACGACCAGTCGATTGATTCAGATCAAGATCTCCAGAAAAGATGTCTTCGTCCTACACACCACCAGGCCGTCTGGGTAATACAGACCTCAGCATGTCTACTGATCCAAGAACTCATCCCAAGCTCAAGGCAGTCGTGGATGCCTATGGCATGGGAGGCAACAACACGCAAGGCGTGTCCGACACGAGGGATCTGGAAGTAGGCAAGAAAATGAGCGAGGAGATGGAGACTGCGATCTTTGGCTTGTATGGAGCGATCGACATGAGCACACCTGAAGACAAGAATGAAGGTGAGGTCGAAGAGACCGTTGAAGAGATCGACGGACCAGATGGGAACAAGATCAAGCTGTACATTTTCAAGCCTAAAGGAGTGAGTGGGACGTTGCCTGGTGTGGTGTACATTCACGGTAAGGTTCTTCCTCTATCCCAACAACACGCAATTCAACATCTCTAACCCCAAAATCACCACCACAGGCGGCGGCATGACCATCGGCCCAACCAAAAACCCCGTCCACGACCGCTGGTGCAAATCCATCGCCCTCCAAGGCAACATAACCATAATGCCCGACTTCCGCAACGCCTGGACCAAAACCCAACACAACCCCTTCCCCACCGGCCTCAATGACTGCTGCGCCGCAGTACAATACATCTCCTCCAACCGCTCCTCCCTCGGCTTCTCCCACTTCATCCTGCAAGGCGAATCCGGCGGCGCAAACCTCTGCTTCGCCACTTCCATCCGCGCCAACCGCGAAGGCTGGATCAAAGAAATCTCCGGCGTATACGGATACGTCCCCTACATCAGTGGCGGATACGACTGGTCTCGAGAACGAAAATTGAAAGAAACTCCATCACAAATCGAAAACGAGTATTATTTCCTGAATCCGGATAATAGTGCTGCTTTGGCGTTTTATTATTCCCCTGGAGAAGGGCAATTGGAAGATCCGCTGGCGTGGCCTTATCATGCGAGTGAGCAGGATTTGAAGGGTTTGCCAGATCATATGGTGAGTGTGGATGAATTGGATTGTTTCCGAGATGAGGGGATTGCGTATTGGAAGAAGTTGACCAAGGCGGGGGTTAATGCGAGTTGTGATATTAATTTGGGGGTTATGCATGGGACGGCGCTGATTTTTAGGAATGCGTTGCCGGAGGTGAATCGGAAGCAGATTGAGGCGATCGCTGCTTTTGCGAAGAGGGTGGCGTAAATTTGTGGTAGAGTGTGACCAGGTGATGGGCTTTGGAGCTGGGTATATTGCTGTCAACAAGCGCAAGGAAATGAGGAAGATGATTAGCAATTTTCGGCACTCTGTAATATTTCAAAGAACAACAGTGATCAAATCGGTTAATAAGCTTGTATGCAGTTCACAGGGGAGCTGGTGATATTCTCTCTCTCCATGCTAGAGATGCTGCAAGCTTTCGGCGTATGCCTTCAGTGCACTCAGCACGACACGTCGTCCGAAGCGCTTATACAGTCTGTCGTCATCATCAAGCCATGGTCGCGGCCGCCCAACGCGGTAATTCTGGTTGAGTCTGAATGGAACGATATAAAGCTCAATGACTAGCTTTATCAGCAAGTAACGTCCAGACCAAGGTTTCTTGCTGTAGAGACCGAGAACACGCACGCAAATGTACGTGACGTACTTGCTGCACGGAGCGAAGCTGCTTTGTTTTAACCGGCAGTCGATTTCCAGGCAACGTTGTACAGTCTCAATCGACGATAACTCTTGCTGAGTAGTCAATTGCAGTGCCGTGGATGTGTTCACTCGGTCGAACGGGCCCCGCAGACTAAGACAGGTTCGCTCGATACCGCCTCTCCATGCCCTCAGGTGGGCGTATGAAAGCTGCTCTTCGCTGGGCGATTGTAGGGAGTATGCTCCGATGCATCGTTCGGTCATGGTTGCCCCCGTATTCCCGTGCCTGCTCCAGGCGAGATTCGTGCTGCTGTCACATCTCGCGCCAACGCATCTGTAGCTCTCTGCCATTTGTGAGATTGAATGCACGCATCGCTGGGTGACAGCCGTCAGGTTCCAACGCTTCAGTTTATGCGGCCTCCTCCTTCTCTGGCCCCTTCGTCTTCTTCTCTTGCTTCTCTGGCATCAATCCACCTTCGACAGAAACCGTCGCAATTCTCTTATTCCCATCCGGCACGCTCTGCGCCCCAGAGCTCGGCGCGTAAGCTCCCCAGCTCGCCTTGAAAGCCTGATCCACCATCTTCTCCGGCAAACCGAGCTGGCCCATTCCCTTGGCCGGCTTCTCCAATTCTATGCTTCCCAACAGCTCCTCAACCCTCTTCGCCTCGGCGTTCATCTCTTCCGCAGCCTTCAGCGACCCATACTCAAAGACATTTGCCTTCAGTCCCACTCCGTAGTACTGGTACTTTCGCAAGAATGCCAGCCAAACACTCACGGTCTCCGGATTCCCCTCTTTGATCACGATCTCTCTCCTCATCGTGATTCGCTCAAAGTTCTCTTGACTCTTCTTGTGCACGAAGTTACTCCTCGGCACAGTCCATCGTTCCGTTCTACGCGGGAGATTATAGCTGGTGGCAGGAAGTTGCAGGAAATAGGCTGCGCGTAGAGCGAAGTCGGAGAAAACTTCCAAGTTGCGGACATTGTAGGAGCGGAGTTGCAGTTGGCAAACGGTCTCGATGGGTTCGTTAGCTTTCCGTGGTGTTGTGGGTTGGCGTTTCAACGGGGCGAGATAAGTTGCCTGCACGGCTTTGGGAAGGCGAATCTCGGACAGCTCGCGCTCCAGATTAGGTGAGATGAGTTGTGCGGCGAGTCTAGTAGAGTGTTGAAGCTGGCGAGTTTGCTGAGATGTGAGGGTTGGCGTCAACGGGGAGAGCTGGAACGCTGTGAGTGTGTTGGAGCAGAACATGGTCTCGGCACTGACCTGGAGTCTCTTGACAGCGCTGACGAGCGAGCGCGAATATGAAGGTGTCGACATTATGCTCAGTCGAGATGTAATGTGCTGTCTCAATGGTCGAGACGCTTCGCGAGCGCTGGATAGAGATGCGGCGGCCACGGAAATGCCACGACTTTTGACAAGCCCTCGTAAATCGTGGCCGCGACGTCCCCAGACGGCACTTGGCTTGACTTCTCCGCGCACCCACTTCACGACAGATCTCGCCGCATTGCTCGCTGGCGGTGTGTTCGATTCTATGGCTGGCTGAGGCGGACGTGGCTGGCTGATCCTCCTCACTGAAAGCTCTGGCTCATTGGCCCGTCCTGCCGTGTGCTGCTTGGGCGGTCATTCCAGACGAACAAGGCTTCGACTACGGACTTGGCTCAGGCAGCCACACGAGCTGCTCCTCCATCATCTGCTGCTGAGTCCCTTCAAATGGATGCAGTTATCGTCACAATCGGTCCCTCTGGGCCACTAGACGCAAGCCATGCGCGCTGCGTACACCGTTCTTGCTAGAGGCGTGGAAGGGCAAGAGATCGTGAATGCTATATATGAGCTCAAGTTCCCTGCTACAGAGAGATGGACCGACTCAGACAACCGCATCTTCTTCAGCCTCAATCACGATGACCGACTTTTATTGCAGCGCAGACATCCCTTTCACCATCGATCCCTACCTTACTGCCCAGCATCATGGCAACTTTCCTGATGCTGTAGGACTCCAGGTCTTGTGGGACAGCGGCTCAACTTTGAAGGTCGGGTTTGATGGTGGAACTGATTTCCAACACGATGAGGTCAAGAAATACGTCAAAGAATGGGAAGCACACATGAACATCACTTTCACCTTCCCTCCCACAGCGCCGTGCGATATCTTTGTATCGTTCCATGCCGACAAAGGGTCCAACTCAGCTCTAGGCATACACAATCGTGGCCTGGCAGGCGCAAATCCGCCCCAGCCTTCGATGAATCTCGGCTGGATGAGGAAGATAACCGGTGGACCTGGGCCAGCGAGGAGGAGAATCGCCGTAGCGCTATTCTACACGAATTTGGCCACGCCCTTGGACTTGGCCACGAGCAAATGAGTCCTAACGCCAACCTCGATTGGGACAAGGAGGTTGTCTACAAGGACCTGCTGAAAGAGAGCGGATGGGATAGGGAAAGAGTCGACCGCAACGTCTTCGCACAATATAAGGCAACCAATGTCGTCGTCGCGTCCAACTTTGACCCCCACTCTGTCATGATGTATAGCATCAAAAAGGGGTGGACGAAGAATGGATTCGTCAGTGGTCACAACACCTGGCTTTCCTATACGGACAAAACATACATCAACTACCTCTATCCATCGAGCAGAGGAGAAGGAGGAAATTGGACTTGCGATTACAATAGGTACATGATCACGCCCAGCCTTCGCGAATGATTTCGCTAAACCCGAACCGCAGCAATACCTCTGGCATCACTCGCATGAATCGCATCGCTTTTGGAGAAGCCTACACACATTTCAGCCATCGCCGTCGGCCTCAATTACCTCGACTTTGGCAAAAATCACAATTTGCGCGTCAAAGCCAACGTGAAGGACATCGACAATCGGGGCATGACCGCAAAGCTCGAAAGCTGGGCGGACACGCAAATGTACCAAGCCGGCATAACGTACTTCGAACTCAGCGAAAAGTTCAAAGATGATGTACAAATCGGGACAGCCACAATCACAATGGGCGAGCGGAACACGCGCCACGCTTTCAAACGTGCATTCGCCGAAAACAAAGCTCCGACAGTGATACTCTGGTTCAAGGACCTCGACTTGGACAACACAAAAGACTACTCCTCTCGTTCCTGGGGCTACGACACCCGTTGGGGCGAACCTGTGGAGCTAGTAGAAAGCAACGGCTTCGGGATCAGTACAGGTCTGTCCTGGGGCTACCATGCTCTCCTAGGGATCCCTCATCTTTACGGCGGTGAAGTGACCTGGATCGCAGTCGCTCAAGATGCTCCCGGCATCTGTTGCGGTAACATCACCAGCTATGATCACCCGGCCAGATGCGATTTTCCGAGGCCTTTCACCAAGACCCCGAAAGTACTGGTGGGGTTCAATGCGATCTGGGGTCAGAGTGGGCACGATATGAGGGTGCGGTCGAAAATTATTTCCATCGACCAGAACGGGTTCACCTGGGATCGGGAGAGCTGGGGCGATGATGGAGCGCAAGGCGGAGCCGAGGCGAGTTATGTAGCGTATGAGGAATAGTTCTATGTACCGTCCTTCATATGCATTGGGGATCCGGAAAACAGAGCCTCTGTGATTTTATGCTTCCACTCTCAAGAATTTGATCTGGCCGATTCTGGACACAATAAGCTGTCTGATCGGCAGTGATCTGTGCAGCACTGCGGAATGCATGCGCTGCTCTGTCCTCAGTATGCGCGTATGCACATGACAGACTGTATTGATCAGCGAATGCATGAGGTTGAGCGCGTATCATCTCGGAAAGACAAGGCAGTCTGATTCTGAGACCCAGCATCTCGTTGCCCACCGAGCTATCCGCCTCACCTGTACTGAACTCCATCACACCTACGATCGAGTACACACTGAGGCTCGAGGATAGTGGCCTTCCGATAAGAATGACCAGAATGCTGTACGCTCCCGCCTTATACTCAGCCAAGCAAGTTCAACGGCTTCCAACGTCACATCCGCCGTTGTTGTTCTCCCCCATCACGTCTAACATCTGCTTGCCTGAAATACATACTCCGACATCCATTGGTCCCTCTTAACGATGCAATCAATCGCCACACCAGAGCCTCCTCTAGCAGGCCTGAAATCACAGTAAGAAGAAAGCACTGCTATATGCCGTCTCTCTGCCCGACCTGCCTGGTTCTTATGCTAACGAATCTGCAGACGAAGCGTATGGCGTCCAAGAAGAGTCGGCGAGAAACAGTCGGCGGCTGTCTCTAGTTTCCCATCTCGACCTTGTGCGACTGAGACTGCAGATCGCGCGAAATGGGCTTGTAGAGATGTGAAGAGAGGGCACCGCGCTGCTCTCCCTCTGGACTCGTCCGCCTCGAACGTAGCCTACGGAGTCTGCAGGTGCAACGAGATGCATTTTTCCAAGAATCATGGAGAAAGGAGGTATTATGCTGTTTCTCCTGATCGGCCCGGAGCCGCTCCTGCACGTTTCTGCCTTCGTTGCCCTGGTATTGCGTCTTTTCGGAGAGTTTGGCAGGTGGAGCAAGTGCATGTGAAGCGCGACAACGATTGTGGAGTGAACGCGTCTGATTTCCCATTCACATTGTGATCAATCGTCACATTGGATCTCCAGTAGGCCCGACATCACATCCCGCTTCGGAATCCCCGTCGTACATGCTGCTCAACGCTTCATCCTCATCCGCAGGCTCTTTGCTCTCCTCCATATTTCCTGTTACGATGGACAACTCGGCGAGCTCTCGAGCAGCCTCCTCCATCTGGCCTGAAACCCGCGAGCTAGCCACGCAAGCGACCGCAAACAGGGTAAGAAGGGCGGTGGGTATCAAAATGGCCATCACGGTCTGAAAGTCTCTAGTCTCGATACTGTCGTCGGAACTCGATGAAGATGCACAGGAAGTGCTGTCGGGCTCCGGTATTGCTCCATCGACTCCTGTAATCGCGATGTGGTCCGAGTCGTCGTTTTCGGTTGGTGAGTGGCTCCGTGGCTCTTCGCGCTCGCAGGTCGTGGTTGTAATCGTGACCGTTTCCGACATCTTCCGTGCCCGTCATGCTCCTGAATGCCCACCGGCCTCCGTTCGGTTCCTTGAAGCTGCTTTCCGCCTGATTCGTGGCGCTACTGACATGCTAGTGGAGCAGGGAAATCCAAGTGAGCCTTTGGCAGCAACCAGTGCAGGTCATGGCCGAACGTTTGACAGGAGGTAGCCGAGTGCGATGTTGCGAGAGGAACGGTGGTACCTCCCACGTGCGCCCGCTTTCGTTTCGAGATACTGCAGCACAGCCCGCTCTGCAGCGTGCATGCTCTTCCAGACAGACCATGTGGAGCCCGTTCCAGCGACCACCGCCCGGGCGCGGTTGCATGAACGGCGTGCAATTCAGGCAAGTACGCAGGGGGACGCATTTCGAAGCTCTCTCCCTTCTTCCTCCCTTGGCTATCGAAGGACAACATCTTCCACTCGGCACCGCCACCTCACTGATGTCGCCATCAACAATCCGTGTCAGAACGCGTCGTGCCTCATCCTCAACGCGGCCACGAACAAAAAGCGCCCAGGTAAAGCACAAGCGAAACCTTACTCGCGCCAGCATCTCATCCACGGCAGCAACGTGAACGGCGTGCAAGTGCTATGGAGAACAAGAAACACGGCTTCGGACGGGCCTGCTATCGGCATGCCGTGTCGACGGCAGAGATGCGACATGGCATCCATCGGGCAGGTGGCTCGGAACGCGAGTACTGAGAACTGTTTTCCACTACGAATGCTGGTGGCGCCCCGCGTGTCCGCTTTCAACCCAATGCGCTGACGCCTGCATCTCCTGCTTATTATCGTGTTCTCTTGATATTCCTACAACATCATCGCTCGGACGAAGCAAGGGGCCTGGGAGTGGTACATCGCTACAAGGACAAGCTGACTGGTGGACTTTGGTTCCGAAGCTCTACTGCCTGAGAGTTGGACGTCCAAACATGCCCGCAAGCACGGATGAAAGAACGCCTCTCCTCCAATTCCCTGGATTATTCGCACTACAGCAACCCACAAGTCAGCCGGAGGTAGAGACCTTGCCGAATGCCTATAACCAGTTCTGCTTCCTGGTAGGCAATCGACCGTTAGAGCATCCGCATACGAAATCCTATACACCACCCAAGGATTCTCTGTATCACCGTGCCATCGAACATCGAAAGGCGCAGAGTAGGATGTATGCCTTCACCTCTGCTCTAACGAACACATTGCTGCTCTCTCAGATTGTGCTTGGAGCTTCCCTAACGGGCATGGGCGCAAGCGACTCACCTCGCTGGCTGATCACCGTATTTGGCGCCCTGAACACGATCATAGCTGGACTGGTAGCTTTCTTGAAATCACGGGGCCAGCCAATGCGAGCAAGGATGTTTCGGGATGATCTAGATCGGGTCGTCGATGAGATTGACAACTCTGCCACAATGTGGAGAGGTATCAGCCAGGGAATACATGGATATGACGCGATCGATACGGACGAGGCCGTGACAGTGCGCAGTGAGGTGGCAAGGCTGACCAGATTGTATGATCGCGCTGTCAAGACGAACACTATCAACGATCCGGACTATTACGGTGGCGCGGGAATCAGCAGCGACTCTGCGAACTCTGGTCTTCGCAGCACTCGTTCTGCGCAACCACAACCTCAATATCCATCTGCACCAAACCCTTCAGCACCCGCTCAGGTTCCTGCTCCCATCTCGGCACCAGCTGCCGTGCCCGCAGCAGAGTCTCCACCTCTGCCTGATCCAGATGAGAGTCCGGCAACTAAAGCGCCTGCTCCTACTACACCTAAAGCGGAACTACCCCCAACAATCAACCACCCTCTTGACGGCACAGCAGACGCAGACACCGATCACCAAGAGTCTTCCACACCAGCACAAGCTCCAAATCCCGAGTCAAGTGTGGCCGCCGTCCAGAGTGTCTCATTGGATGCTGGCCCCCAAGCAAACAGTACAGCTCACGTCGTTGTCGTTGATCTCGATGCCAGCCCTGCCACCGCACATCGACCACCAGGAGCGGAACGGACAAAGTCGAACAAAGCAGGCAACAAGGCCAATGGGGAGATGACGCAAGAAGATCCACCAGTGAAGTGATATTATGCGAAGAGTGTCCACTGGGATGGTAATTGGCAGGGCATGCAACATGTGTGCAGTGCTTTAACGCATCTTAGTATTTGTTCACTCTTCTGCAGTGCTTTGCGTGTTGAGCGACAAAGGCGATCATGGCAATCATAATACAAACTTCTGCTCGATTCACTGTTGCGAAAGATCTGTCGTTTTCTTACATGCATTCCCTCGGTCTGGATCTAGGCACAACGTGATTCACTGCTGCATCGCCATGAATTTTCCCACTAAAAAAAAGTCGAAGGACCAATATGAAATTACTACCAATGCGGCCGTACCCAAAGATCTACAACCCAACCATGACTGCGCTTCCCAGATTCTCGTACTTTGTTACCAGGCCACAAGGGGCAGGAAACATTCCTGAACCTCTTGATCCCTGTTGGAAATGTATCCCAGCAGAAGAAGAGGAACGATGCGAAGCATTAATCAAAAACAAACCGTTCTCTTTCGACGGCCTCGAAGACCGTGCTACGAGCGTCTGGGCAGGTGGAAGATATGGATCGGGAAAAAATGTGCGACCCGAGGAGATCGTAGGGATACCTTGGATGAGTGGTGGGCTTGGTGATAGGGAGGATGAAGATGTTGTGGGATATACAGATGAGAAGAAAGCAGGAAGGAAGTCATGTCGTCGATGTAGGAGGAGTTGGGCGTATTGGTGGAGACGAGTTGTGTCGAAGTGGTTCGGGCTTCTTGCGAGGTGCTATGCTGTGCCTGATTCTGTTTCTGAGTATTGGTTTCGGTATTGAGCAGAGCAACGCAGCGGAAGGCGTGTGTCAGTCGGGGGGGACAGATCAAGTCTACGCAATTCAGTGCAATTTCGTCACAACAAACATTCATGCCTCTGAATCACAGATGATGACGATGCCAATGTTGAGCGCCCAGAATGTGATTATCGTGAAGTGAAGTCAAAGAACACGTTCCTGCATGTGAAGTGGGGAGCCAAAGTGTGGACCCTTGAATTGACAGGGATCAGTTGAACAATATTTGGGGAGGGAGGAACGCTTTCCGCAATGGTTCGATTTCGCGATTCTTGGTTTTATGCAACTTCGTTCGCTACTCCCACAAACAACATCTGCCATTGGGATTCGACAGATTCTACACGCACTCCCGAGATCTACACCGTGCTGCGCAAAACGTTTTCAGGCGCCGAGAAGAGCGATTTCGAGAGTAGAGACAGAAATCCCGAGATTCGTGTCGTTGCGGTCAACAAATATGCCTGCGACGTTGAAAGAGTTTGAGGGAGTGTTCCCGAAGCTGGTGGGGGATCTTAAGGCGGAATGTCAGAAATACAAGCTGCCTGAGCAGGCATTGACTTGGTTCGAGAAGGTAGGAGCTTTCAACTACGCAGGAGCTTGAGGAGGTGCCATGCCGAAAGAGATACAATGCGGAGCGAGCTCCATGAATTGGAGGGCGAGAGAAGATGCAATGTTTGCAGAAGTTAGACGATCTCAAGATAGCTGACAACGACTCAACAGTCGCTCTACCACAACACGCTCGGTGGGAAATGCAACCGCGGACTTTCAGTCATCGACACGACCCAGCTCCTCCTCGGCCGCAAACTCACCGACGAAGAGTTTTTCCACACTGCGCTATTGGGTTGGTTCATCGAGCTACTCCAAGCCTTCTTCCTCGTTTCCGACGATATCATGGACAGCTCGAAAACACGACGAGGCAACCCATGCTGGTACCTCATGCCTAACGTCGGCATGATTGCGATCAACGACGCTTTTATGCTCGAGAGCTCAATATACTTGCTTCTGAAGAAGTATTTCAAGAAAGAGAAGTACTATGTGGATGTCATCGAGCTGTTCCACGATGTCACATTCCAGACGGAGTTGGGACAGACATGCGATCTCTTGACCGCACCGGAAGATCACGTTGATCTGGACAACTTCTCCCTAGAGAAGTACACATTCATTGTGATCTACAAGACTGCGTACTACAGCTTCTACCTGCCAGTGGCTTTGGCCCTGCACTTCTCAGGCTTTGCTACTGAGAAGAACTTGAAGACTGCGGAAGACATCCTGATCCCAATGGGAGAGTACTTCCAGGTGCAGGATGACTACCTGGACAACTTCGCCGACCCAGCAACTCTCGGCAAGATCGGCACAGATATTCAGGACAACAAGTGCTCGTGGCTCGTGAACCAGGCTTTGAAGATTGCCACGCCTGAGCAGAGGAAAGTGCTTGAGGAGAACTATGGACAAAAGGACAGCAAGAAGGAGGCAGCAGTGAAGCAGCTCTACAACGAGTTGGGCTTGGAGGGAATCTACCAGAAGTACGAAGAGGAGCGTGTCGCGGATATTCGCCAAAAGATTCAGGCTATTGACGAGAGCGAAGGACTCAAGAAGGAGGTGTTCGACGAGTTCCTGAGGAAGATCTACAAGCGAAGCAAGTAGAATTGCTTCAGCAGATCGTGGAGGCTTCCAATGGCACAGAAAAACTTGCTAGAGTAAATAGAAGCTGTACCAGCGCAACAGAAGATCAAGACTGTGTCGCTGTCTCAATCGTTTTCTCGTTTCTCTTGTTGCAGGCGCCAAGACTTAGCTCCGCCCGGCACGCGCCTGCAACTTTGACTCGCCGCGTTTGTTTGCATTTCATTACCAAGACTGAACTGATCAACCACATTATGCGCCACGCCGCACACCGGCTTCACAATCGGCGCCGATAATAACACATACAGCGGCATCAGCTTGAAGAGGTGTAAAGCCAGTTCTGCTGCTGATCACACGGACCAAAATGCTTTCGAGCGAACAAGAAGCTGAGCTGGTGGCACAGCTGCAGCAAGCAATCGCCGCCTGCAACGAGCGATGCCTCTACTTCGCAGCACAGTGGTCTGCGGAGCTGCTGAACTCATTCGAGGATCCCGCAGAACTCGCAGAAGGCGATGGGTCTGACACTGAGATCGATGATGACGAGGCACCTTTGCCCACCATTCAGACCACCAATCGGGATCCAAAAGAAGTCCGGCGGGAAGCCAAAGAGCTACCTCGCTATTTGATGGCAAAATCTTTCTTCGACTGTCGCGAATTCGATCGCTGTGCTGCTGTGTTCTTGCCGAGTCAAGTTCCCCATGCTGCTCCTTCGTACGAGACGATTCATCCTTCTGATGTGAAGTCGACGCCGAAGAAGGATAAACGGACGCCGCTTGGTTCGAGTCACACTCGTTCGCAGAAACTCAGACGAGCACCGTTGCTGCAGACGCCGAGGACCCTCAGTCAGAAGTCTCTGTTTCTCGCGCTATATGCGCGGTATCTTTCGGGCGAGAAGCGAAAGAATGAGGAGTCGGAGACGATTCTAGGACCTCATGATGGTCCTCTTACTGCTAACAAGGAAGTGCCGGGCGTTGCGATCGTGCTCGAAGAGTATTTCAACGCGCGAGGAGGGCTTGAGGACTTGGCCAACTCCGATGGGTGGCTGGACTACCTCTATGGCATAATCTTGATTAAGTCGAAGTCGGAGAGGCTGGCTATGCAGTGGCTGCTGAGGAGTGTGAACCTGAATCCGTGGAACTGGTCGGCGTGGCTGGAGCTCGCATCACTGATCGAGAATCCCGAGCAGCTTGATGACACTTTCAAAGCCAGTCTGCCAAAGAACATCATGACCTTTATCTTCGTCATCTACTGCAGCCAGGAGCTCTTTCAACAGGACCCGCAGGTGTTTGACACCTTGACCAGAATGCTGGACATCTTTCCACGATCCGCATTTCTCTTACAGCAAAAAGCACTACTGCTTTATCATATGCGTGACTACGACGCAGCTACAGCGCTCTTTGAAGAATTGCTTCGTCGTTTCCCGCATCGGCTGGATGCGATGGAAATATACAGCAACCTCCTCTATGTGCTACAGAACAGACCAAAGCTGGCCACCCTGGCGGCCATGGCGAGCGATACGGACAAATTCAGACCGGAGACGAATTGCATCTTGGGCAACTACTACAGTCTCATAGGCGAGCACGAAAAAGCTGTTCTGCATTTCCGCCGCGCTCTGGCGCTCGATCGCAACTGCCAAACCGCCTGGACTTTGATGGGACATGAGTATATCGAGCTCAAGAACAATCAGGCTGCAATCGAGTCGTACAGACGTGCTGTAGACACGAACCGCAAAGACTACCGCGCTTGGTACGGCCTCGGTCAAGGCTACGAAATGCTGGAATGCCATAGCTACAGCTTGTTCTACTATCAACGAGCGGCTGCACTCTATCCTCTCGATCCGAAGATGTGGGCAGCCGTCGGGCACGCCTTCAATCGCTGCAACAAGACCACAAATGCGATCCAGTCGTTCAAGAGAGCGCTCATCGCTGGTGCTCAAATGGACACGGGCGCAAGTTTTGGCAGCTCTAATACTGACCCACTTGCACAAGCAGTGGGAGGCGCACTTGACCCACAGATACTTTGGGAGATTGCGTGTCTGTACGAGCAGCAGAGCGATTGGGAAGAAGCTGCTGCGTACATGGAGCTCACGCTTGCGCAAGAAGAAGGCGCTGAGGAAGGCGAGGACGGTCTCGGTGTTACACAAATCACAAGTCGTGCTCGGCTGTGGTTGGCAAGATGGAGTCACACTTGTGGCGACTGGCAGCGAACCATGGACCTTGCAAATGAGTTGTGTCAAGATGGAATTGAGGTTGAGGAAGCCAAGAGCTTGATCAAGGACGTCAGAGCACAGTTGCAAGAAATGGACGAGGAAGGCGGGACAAGGCGCACACTTAACAGAGGATCTGAGGAGCTATGATCAAGCGCAACACCTCGCGCTGCTTGCCTTTTCTGGCCTTCCTGGTACTAACATTCGTAACTCGTATTGCAAGGAATAACAAGGAAGGATCTCAAACCTGTCTGACTAAGCATGCATGAAATCAAGCAACAACACACTTTCGACTTGCATCTGCAATTTAGACAACGTGGGGAAAAGGAAAAATGGCGCAACCTTTTGATCTTTCTTTAGGGCTGGAAGGAACGCATGTGCTGATCACTGGAGGCTGCGGCTTGATCGGACGTGTAGTTGTGGAAGCCTTCTTGACCGCCGGCGCCAACGTCTCCGTTCTGGACCTCCCGGAAGCTATCGCTCAAAGACAATACTATGGTGCTCGCCATAACTCTATACTCTTTGTCCCGGTCGACATTACACAAGCAGAATCTGTCAATGCAGCATTCTTGAAAGCGGAAGATGGCTTTGGCGCTGTGGAGTGTTGCGTCGCGCTGGCCAGCATGGATCTGAGCAGCTTGCAGCAAACGGAAAGTATCTGTGATATGGACCCGAAAGTACGACCTCACTGCCTATTCGAAAAGAAGCTGTTTTTAGCTGACAGAATCTGCTCAGGTTTGGCAAAATGTCTTCAACGTCAACATCAATGGCACTTTCTTAACCGCCCAACGTTGGCTCCGCGGCGTCCGCTCCGCACTTGCAGACCCTATTGCAGCATCCAATCTCCGCAACGTAAACCTCATCGTCATGGGTTCTGAATCTGGAAAATTTGGCGTTCGAACCATGGCCGCTTACTCTGCTGGAAAGGCTGCTGTGCAATACGGTCTCTTGCAATCTCTAGCCAAGGACGCTCCAAGAATCTATCTGAAAGCTCGAGTGAATGGCGTCGCACCCGGTGCTGTCGATACGAGTCGTTTCCGAGAGGAGATCGCCAAATTCGGTCCCCAGTGGGAGTACGAGGAGAGCGAAGCTACTGTTCCCATGGCCAAACCGGTTCCTACCGAGGATGTGGCTCGGACTTTTCTATTCTTGGCAAGTGAGAAGTGGAGCGGGACTACGCATGGACAGCTTCTGCATGTGGATGGAGGCAAGTGTGGCAGCCTTGTCTGGCAGCCTGGCGAGGCTCCGACGAGGAGACGTTAGAGCGTAGAGCCAGGTCGTCGTGGCTGGCCACACTAGGATATAGATTGGACGGAAGCTCGTGGGCTCGCGCTCCTGGAAAGCGCGAAATAGATGAGTGATCATTCACTTGAGCAAAGTCGTGTCGTCCTCAAATGCTCCTCGAATGTGGCATTTATGTCGACTCGAATTCTCACATCTGGTGCCAAGGCAGTCCTGCTATGCACCGACGCAACTGTTGAGGCTGTATCCTAATCATCGACTGTTCAGATCTTGACATACTGACATCGACAGATTAGGTGATTCGAGGAGCAACGCCTAGACATAGAGACCATAGGCTCAGAACTTATGTCATCAACAGCGAGCAGTTCAATTTGTAGGGCAAAACAAAAACGCCGAGGGCCGGGTACATCACAACAACTGATTGATATATACATAGCGACGTGAAACATCATGAACCGCCTGCACTGCCACGGCAGCCTCACCTTGATAATCCAAACTACAAAAACACTGCCCTACTGCTCCACTTGGCGCACGTGCTATCACGCAAAGCGAAACATGCTCTTCTCCTCAGAACTTTCTCGGCACTTCCCTCTTCCGATCGGCCAGAACACTTCCAAACAATCCTATACATTATGTTTCCCGCAAAGCAAAGCATTGCGATCGCACATCTGGTGGCCGACAGCAAGGACCTCACCCCGCGATTGTGTGTGCGTTATCCCACCTGCTTAATGAAGCCAAGCGGCCAAGGCAAACTTCCGAACGAACAAGCTTAAACGTCTTGAGCTTGACATCCTACAGGTTCGCTCGCTGCATGTGCTCGAAAATTTGCCATGTTGATAGCTTCGTGCAGGCGATGAAGAATGCAGTCGATCGGAGCACGCAATGTGAGGTACATTGGCGTGATAAGACGGGTATGCTGATGCAGAGATGTTGTCGAAGTGGGATGCGGAATATCTAAGTTAGTTGCCAAGTCTTTGACAACAGAGGTGTGGAGGCGTGAGAAATTAGTACAATTCGCTTTGCGAACGTCTCTCAGTAGGGCTGAAGTGTTTCTTGCCAACAATTGCCAATACAGCCTTCGATCAGCGATAAATGCTTGTCCAGAAGCTGTTTAGCACAGTACTATGCTGGACTTTGTCTTCGCGGAGAGCGGTCAAGTTTCCAAGCTGTCGGGATGCCTCGGTCTGGACCCGGTAGTTGTGGTAAAGCAGGTACTGCTATAGCAACTCAACAGCTTTCAAAGTGAGCTACGCAAGCAACTCAAACGGCGTTTTCCCGTAAGTGGACGCTACCGTCTCCGCGTGCTGCACTCGGCGATGATCCAAGATGGCTGATTGGTTTGAAATGGCCATCTTCGCTGCACAGTTCTGCGCTTTGCGATGGAGCGAGCGCAAGAGTGTGGAGCTGGGAAACGATTCCCTGCCTAGGCAAACCAAGTCCTAGATCTGATGTATAGCAGTCTTAGCCCGGCCGAACGAGCAGGTCGTGGGTCCGTTGCTTGAGCACAATACTCCGAAAATTCCGCTATACTTATCCTACTTCCCAGTCCGGTTGCAAGAGTGCATATCAGAGCCTCCTCTACTCTTGCCAATTCACCTTACTCCTTCTTTGCTGACCAAAGGAAGACCACTCATTCGGGGATCATCAAGATGGCGGAATACTATATGCCCGCCGATATGGCGCTGATCAAGCGTGTGATGACTGCCCATGGAGTGGTGGCCTCTCTCTCTTGGGCCGTGGTCATGCCACTTGGCGCCATTGCCATGAGAAAGGTGCCTTCGAGTAAGGCTTGGTTGATGCACGCAGCTATCATGACCCTCGGACTGTTGATGTGGACATCTGCATTCGCAATGGGTCTCTGGGATGTGGCACAATGGAAATCAGATGTAAGTGGTCCAATATAGTGGTCGTAGTGAGGTCGAAATTGACAGTATTGCAGGTCAGCAAATTCATGCACACCATCATTGGAACGGCCGTCTTCGCCTTCGCCTGGCTGCAACCAATCCTCGGAGTCGCCCATCATTACATGTGGGCGAAGACACACAAGCGCAGCTTGGTTTCCGCCCTCCATGTTTACTTTGGTCGATTGCTCATCAGCGTGAGCATGGTCAACGGAGCTATTGGACTCTCTATGGCGAATATCGAAGGACCGAAGAAGTGGGCGTACGGTGTGCTCGTCGCATTGATCTGGATCGCGTACACAATGGTCAGCCTCGACTGGGACGTCAAGCGAGACAATCAAGGCCAGTGGGCGCTGAGAAGGCTTCAGGATCCAATCAGCTCGCGCTCCAGCAAGGACCAAGTGTCGGTTATCAAGTCTGAATTGTCGTAGTGGAGTCGGAGAATATGATGAGTGTCTACAGATAGAACACAAGATACCAGAAATGAGAGTGCTTTTCGACGGGGTTACGTCGGCTCGGAATTTTCGGCGTGGTGAAGGTGATGTTGTGCCTTTGTTGAATTTGCGGCCAAGGGTGGCAACTAGAGAAAAGCCGCCCTCTAGTGCTTGTCTCTTGCCGACAGTAGACGCCGGTTCATTGGATCATTGCGCGCAGCCTTCCGCGAATTGCCAGAGACGGGGTATATCTGGTCCTTTCTCCGATGTCCCTCTGTTCACAGAGGCGCTGGGTGCTCATCTAGGTCGCAACAAGCCTCCGATAGATTTACAGAGACAGTGGAGATGGGCCCTACTCTCTGGAATCTGTGCAGACTAAAGCGCCAACCCGTACCAAGCAGATCGCGATGAGCTTACCACGGATTTTCAGAGAAACGGGAGACTCATTACTTGTCGTCCTGGTGCAGAGAATCGCCTGGGACTTGAGGACATGTTAGAGTCCCTTCATGCCACACCTATCATATCAACAACCTCTCTCAACGCTCTAAACCTCGTCTCCTGTACATGTCGATGCTTATGGGATCCACGAGACGATGAGAGAATGTCAAGATAACGGTCCAGGTCGCTCTTGCCTATCATGAGTCGTGGATCGCGACTTGTCTGGCTGAGGTGCTGTGTGTCAGAGGCAATGATCCTGGCAATTCTCATCTGCCAAGTGAAGTAAGTCTCAGAACATAAATGAAGTTGCTTCTGATTTCGAAACTTACAGCTTGAGCGTATGCTCTGGTATGATAGCTGCCCCACATGTCCATTTGATCTGGAAACAATCGTAGAAGGGCGAAGAAAGAAGACATCGCTTCGTGCGTGGCATCGATAGCGCCATGGATGTCCAGAAGAACGCCAGCTTCGATGTTTTGGTCCAGATAGAGCACTGTCAACACGCCGAAAAAGCTGCTCGAGACGGTGATCAGTTGCCGAGCCAGACGTAGATCGCCATACTCGAAACGTCTGGGGCTCTGAGAGTTGAATGGCGGCCTCCAACTGTCGTACATCTCGCGGTATTGGGCTATTACGGTTTCTTTGTGGTAGGAGCTGCTGGCGATGGGACCTTCTGTGGCTCGAGGATTGCAGATGTGCTCTTTGACGAATGTTGCCCACTGCCACATTGCAGACTCGTAATCCAAGTCGTGATCAGAATCTACAAAGTTAGCCGAAGAATCTTGACCATCTCTGAGCGTACTTACGATGACCGAGCTCGCCGATGTGAGTACGCATGTCAACGCAGTGTATTACCGACGGCGGTAAGTCAAGGTGGTACGCGATACTGACATCTTGAACAACCACAGCCTGCCAAAGTCTTCGCCGAAGAATGCTGTCCCGATGTGAAGTGGAAGTCCGATGGAGACGTAGAGCGTATGCCTGCCGCACCAAGATCCCCGAGAAAGTCCATGCTTCCGAAACACGATTTGTGTTGATGAGTGGGTAGCCAATCAAGAGAATGACCTGGGCTGTTTCCAGCGAGAATTGACTCAGATATGAGCATAAGCAGAGGCATTGATGGCTCGCAGAAAGATAAAGGTCCGACATACCAGCCCGCTCTTCCGGCTCGACCTCTGAGACAAAGAATGCACCTGCGGCGTAAATGATGAAGTGTAGCGCTAGCTTGGCGGCATCGTAACCATGCTTCTCGTCAAACGATAGATTCTGGAAGTGCTCGACTTCCGCAATGATATGACCTCGCGGTAGCATTGGATAAAGTGGATCGACGGAATCGATGTAGCTGGCAACCAGTTGCAGAGCTCGCCGTCGATCGGGCAATATCGATCACCACTTCAGCAAGGCCACCGTCTTTCGTCCAATAATTGTGAAAAGGATGACCGAGCTCAACACCACTCTGGAAGGCGCCTAGGCACGCGTTCTCCGCTGATTGTGGCGTCACTGCTGAGGAGATCTCGTCAAACACAGCAGCCCGATGAGATACGCGTGACGTAGAAACCTCGCCAAAGAAAGGTTCAGTCAGAGGCAGTAGGCCGGCCATGTCAGGTGAAGGAGATCTCGAGTACGAGACTGTAGAACGTCGATCTTTAATCTGCTCAGGCCCCAGTGATCGAAGCATATTGGCGACGTCCGTGTAGCTGCAGGCGGTCTGGCGTCGAATGCTGGGTGCATGATCAGCATTCTTCTAGATGGAAGATGTGGTTAATCAGGAGACGGATACCATTGCCTGCATTTCGGTCGATCTCTGCTGCATCTGGTCTTTCGGGAGGTGCACGCGCTGCAAGTCAACGTGGGCTTATTCCGCGTCACCTTGGGTCGTGGCGTAGGGTTCGTTGAGGGCTCTGGGCGGTCCATTGAAGTGCGTAAATCCATGCTGGCGCCGGATCACCAAATGGGATCAGTGCTTGGACTTGCAAATTTGAGTGGCTCTCTGCAATCGCATCTCTGCGTTGTGCAGCGTATCTCAAGCACTCTAAAGAGAGAGGAGACGCGGTCGCTGGATCAAGCTCATGGCGAAGCGTCCAGAAGTGTTTATGTTACCGAGTTTCCGTTCTGTTGACCGGAGGTAGCCATGTTCAGAAGAATATGCAGGTGCCACACGTGTTACGATGTGGTACAGGAAGTGCAGGTGAGAAGTGCAACAATAGCCTGGAAATCATAAATGCGGGGAAAGCGGGGGAAATCCGGGGAAGGGCAGCAATGGAACATCACCTCTTTCACAAACTCATCAGATCCACCATTGGATGGAAATAGCGTGTACGTACACAGAACTTACGGATCGTGGCCTCACTCTTAGCAAGATGCCGCCTTCTCAGTCATCACGAGCTGGCAGGTCGAGCAAGCGAACGAAATTCGCCTCTCCATTCTACACTGCTCTCCGGCAATTCCTTTGAGAGCGAAATAGCTGCCCATCTTCTCTCGATGGCTTTTATTAATGCATACCAGAGTGTCGAGGAAGGACATGGCTAGTCGATTCGAAGAGAGCTATTCCATTCTGAAGACTACATAACCATTACAGTTTCCGATTCTGCTCTAGAATGGAAGTGTGACTGGAGGAATCGTGCCAATGCCGAGATTAGGGAGGATCGGTGGCCTCACTGGCATGCCCAAAACCTCAGTCGGAACAGTCAAGTATGTAGGCAAGCCAATGATCTGGCAGTCCTGAGTGTCGATAAGGCCGTCCACGTAGATGTCAGTCTCAACGGGCACGGGCACGCCGAGTGCTCCAACGCCAAATGTCTGTCGGAAGCCAGGTTACTAAATGATGGTAAATAAGAGAGGCTTTGAGTACTTACGACCACAGCATCCATGATCGTTGTTCCGTTGTCAAAAGCGGTGTATTCGGTCACAACGTTTGCAACAGCTTGTCGCGCTCCGTTGGCAATGTTCTTGGCTCCTTGGGCGCCGGGGCTTAGTCGTAGACATGGTGCTCCGTTGATGCAGCTGGTTTGGTTAGTTTGGTGTCCATTTGAAATGACTTTTCTCTGGGATACTCACAAGTCGATACAACCGTCGGGCTGTACACTGTTAGCATGGCTACGGTTCAATTGGAGAGAGGGCCGGCCGTGACCTTGAAGGGTGCGTTTTGTATGGTAGCAAAAGACCGCACTGGATCGGGGTCATTGAATGCTTCAATGATATTCGTCGCAATCTGCAGTCTTTTCTCTCTTATGCATGGGATCGAAGCTGGGTATGGCGCGCCACCTGGGACAGTGACAGTGATGGGCGTTGCTCCGACGAGCATGGACCCAGCAAGGGCAACACATGTAAGGGCGCGAAGCATTTTGATGTCTCGAAGAGTTGGAAGGTGCGATCGAATAATGGCCTGTCAAGTGAATAGAGCGAGATTCCAAGAGCAGAGTTACGCTTCGCACGGCGAGTTAGCTCCTTAAGTAATTCGTCGCGATACTTGTGTCTACAGACCTTCAGTAGTCTTGCCCGCTCCTGGGTGTGATTCAGCCCACTACGTGCCCTGGCGCAGAGATGTACATCTTGCCTTCCGTTTCGGGGTAGTGGCTTTGACGGAAATGATACGAGCCAAGACTGTACTGGAACTAACCAGTGGGAGTTCTAGGGCGCCGAAGCACGAGACCCTTCTCCTGGTACGTCGGACTGCCGACTCCGCTGTAGAGAAGAGTAGCCCCGCTTCCCTCATGGACTATTCATGGCGTCCCAACTCTTCTGGCTCTGGAAAGGTCGACTGAACGCAATAATTCCTCAGAGTGGCTTGGTCAGGGCAGCGGAAATAGAGTGGAAGCCAAATGATCGAAGTGTGGATCGCCAGAAATGGCGCATCTAGTATCGCTAGTGTGTGGGATATCGATCCAAGCTTTCTAAGGGAACAGGTCGGGAGGTGTCACATTCTGCCGCGACTCAGTAACCAAGACACGCTCTCTATCGAGCTCATCGAACAGGAAATCCGAGTCAACTTACCCATAATAGCACTTGCTCGTCTGCTCTCAGAATCCCGCAACCTGCGTCCCGGTCACCACAATGTCTTCGGCAAAGCGCCGTGTAGAACAAGTCTCCGGCCATGTCCAGAGTCCAGATCGAACACCTAAAATAATATGCGAAACAAAAGAGCATTCGAAAGGCAACACCGTGGCCACCATCACCTTTTCCAACCCAGCCAAGCTCAACACCGCAAGTAACCAACTCCAGAACGAGCTGATAGCAGTCTGCGAAAGACTTAGCAAAGACGAGACTCTCCGCGTCGTCGTCCTGACAGGTGCTCCACCACTGGCTCCTGGCAAGGCCCCGGCTTTCATTGGAGGCGCCGACATTCAAGAACTGAGCCGCCTAAGTTCTTCTGATGATGCTCGGAAATACATTACTCAGATCCACAAGACATGTCTCGCAATCCAGCAAATCCCGGTCCCGGTCATCGCTCGCGTTCACGGATATGCCCTCGGAGCCGGTCTCGAAATCATGGCGGCCTGCGATTTGAGAGTCGCGACCAGAGCTAGCAAGTTTGGAATGCCTGAGCCCAAGATTGGACTTCCTTCCGTGGCCGAAGCTGCGCTTTTCCCGAGCATGAATGGCATTGGACGAACGAAACGACTCGTATATCTCGGCGAAGATATTCCCGCAGATGAGGCATTGTCGTGGGGCTTGATTGAACGTGTCGTGGGCGACGAAGCGGAGTTGGATACGGCGGTCAAGGAGTGGGTTGACAGGCTGGTCACAATGGGACCTCAAATTCTTCGGGTCCAGAAGCGACTTGTAACCAAGTGGGAGAATAGTACTTTGGCGGAAGGTATTGAGGCTGGTGTAGAGACGTTGGCCGAGGTGTACGAGGGTGGTGGCTTGATAGCGAAGAAGATGATGGCGCCTTTGCTCAAGAAGTGATCTTGGTCTCAGAGAAATCGAGAGAGTCCGCAATGCCGGCTTCACGCCATTGTGATCCTAGATTCTGCATACAGCACTCTCTGATAGCATCGTAGATAGCAGTCAGAGCTACGGTAGTTCATTGCCACCGCGAGTCGGCAGTTCCGTCGCCAGCAGTGTTTTCATCGGCACCTCGTCCAGTTCAGACATCCCCTGCCGCCATACCAGATACCGCCAGAAGCGCAGACGCCGTCCTCAGGCTGGATAAGTGCATATGAAACGGAGAGTGAACCTCAGCCGAGTAAAGTTGAATGTTGAGAAGTTCTGTCTGCCGCCTACACAGTGGGCTCTGTCATTTCCAGCAGGTGCGAATTTTGATGGCTTTTTCAGGAGTCTCAATGAATATTTGACAGTCAGCACAGACATGGGAATTCAGCGCAAGAACGACACGCCACACAAGCATCTCCGGTAGGAAGTACATAACTCACAATGATACTTTATGCAAGTCATCATCTTGCGCATGGAAATCCGACTGCAGCTGGCTTAAGTGCCGTTGACTGCTCGTAACTCGGTCCAGGTACTGTAGTACAGTAGTACAATAATGCTCCTACCCTACATTGTGTGGCGCGAGCTACGGAAGAAAGATGGAAATAAGGAAGCCTATCATCGTTCGGTCGAGCAACAGCCTCCACTGCCAGACGGGAGATTGACATAGTTCCAGCGCATCGGAACGGCTGATGGTCTCAGGGTACATTGGCGACTTCAGGTGAATTCCATACGCGAGCAGTCCAGAATCCACTGGCTACAACGAGCTCACAATGGCACAAACAATGCGAGCTGCGCAATACCACAAGGTACCTGGCCAAGAGCAAGGCTCCAAGCTCATTGCTGACTTATCCTTCAGGAAAGTGGGAAAGTGCTCGTTCGACGAAGACCAATACCCGAGCCTGAAGATGGCCTTTTTCAAGTCAAGATCGTGGCCGCTTCGCTTTGTCATTCTGATCTCATGATGGACCAGCGGCCTGACAGCTTGAAAAACCAACCGCTCACAATAGGCCATGAAGGCGTCGGGATCATCTCGAAAATTCACCCTTCTGCTGAGAATAAGGGCTTCAAGCTGGGAGACAAAGTCGGCATGCTTACCATCATAGACTCTTGCTTCGCTTGCGAAGGCTGCGTAGTGCATGCTACGTTTTGCACCGCAGCCAAGAATGGTGGTCCGAAGATTCAAGGACTCCAGGCTGACGGCGTCTTTGCGGATTTTGCGGTGACTGATTGGCAGAATTGCATTCACTTGCCTGAGAACCTGCCAATAGAGAGAGCGAGCCCGCTGTTCTGCGCAGGTATTACAGGCAAGTCTCTACCTCTCGATTGTGATGCAATATATCGGCATGTAAACCATCAAGGCCCGCTAAGCTAACAATATATAGCTTTCCACGCCGTCAACAAGTGTGACTTACAGCATGGCCAGTGGCTAGCAGTCGTGGACTGTGGCAGACTTGGACAGCTTGCCATCCAGTACGGAAAAGCCATGGGTCTTAAAGTGATTGGCCTGGATATCAACGACCACATGCTGGAGACAGCTACCAAAAACGGGGCGAATGCGACTTTCAACCCGCGCAAAGATCCGAAATTCTTCAAAGCCATAAGGAAGCTCACCGGTATTCGTGGCTGTCACGCGGCGGCTGTCTTCAGCGATTCAAATGCTGCATACGCCACAGGTGTCAGGAGCTTGACCTTCAACGGGCTACTGATGGTAGTAGGCATGCCGGATAAGCCACTCGAGCTTCCTGCGTTTGCTGTGTCGACGAATCTGTATGGGGTAAAGGGTGCGAGCAATGGGACGGCGGCGGAGTTGAAGGTGGCTGTTGATTTCACAGCCCGGCATGGCATCATCCCGGATTGCGAGTCCCGAGAATTGGATGAGATGCCTCAAATGTGGGAAGAGATGGCACAGGGAAAGGCGAAGAAGAAGCTCGTGGTGTTGTTCGGGAACGAGAAGTCCAAAATGTGATTCTGTCCGACTGCTCAGCAATGTTTCTCACCCGTAGAAGGGTGTCACCAGTAGCCTCCCCATTGGGTTCCCTGGAAGTCGTTCAACAATTCTCTTGCCGGTGGCCAGATTGGAGAGACTGCTGAATTATCGACGATCATCGCCAGAGAGTGTTGGACGTCGGCATGGGTGAGAACGGACCGGCCCGCACTTGCCTCACGAAATCGTCCCACACCTTCTCGTGCCCACTCTTCCCACCTGCCACACTCACGTGCTAACCATACGGCGAACGGCGAGCTCCACCAGCTCCCACAAACCAGATACCCACACACCCACATATCAAACTCCCCTGCCCTACTCCCCCTTCCTCCTCTTCCCTCTCAAATTCATGGAAATCCTCCACCACGTCGCCTCCCTCTACCACAGCGTTAGCCACATCAAACACACGCTCGGCACGGCCCACGACGAAATGTCCAGTTCCGCTTTCCACCGCGCCACAGAAACGGTCGAGTTCTTGCGCCTCAAATTGCCCGAGCAACTGGCACGGCCACGCGTTGCGATTGTGTGCGGAAGTGGGCTGGGCGGGCTGGCGAAGACGGTGAATCCTGGCACGACCGAGGTGTGGGATTACAAGGATGTGCCGAATTTTCCGTTGAGTACTGGTGAGTTTTTGATGTATCGAATGGATTCGTCACGGCCGCATGTGCTTTCAGAGAGAGCTGCGAACGGATGAGAAGAATGCGTTGCTGAGAGGAAAGGTACTGATTCGAATGAAAATGCAGTACCTGGCCATGAAGGCAAGCTAGTATTTGGGACTATGGGACCTCAGGGTAATGAGATTCCTGTGGTACTACTTGTGGGAAGGGCACAGTCAGTAGCGACCCTATATAGCCCCTCTTATCGATCAACGCGCGCTTATTCCTTTCTTAGTTTCTACGAGGGCCACTCCATGGAAGATGCATCATTTGCCACCCGTGTCTGCAAAGTTCTAGGTGTCGAGACCATCATCTTGACGAATGCTGCTGGCGGACTGAACCCCGAGTACAGTGTGGGCGATTTGGTCTTGCTGAACGATCACCTCAACCTTGCAGGTCTGGTGGGCTTCCACCCTCTGCGTGGAGCCAACGAGGAAGAGTTCGGAGTACGCTTTCCGCCCCTGAGCGATGCATACGACATCCATCTACGACAGCTGGCACATCGAAGCTGGAACGACTTGCGTCAAGAAAGCCCAAGTAAGCGCAGGATGCACGAAGGTGTGTATGCCTTTGTTGCTGGACCAACGTACGAGACGCGAGCAGAGTGCAGGATGTTGCGCAACTTGGGTGCAGATGTGGTCGGCATGAGCACTGTCCCCGAAATTGTCACCGCAAGACACTCGGGTCTGCGAGTGCTTGCTTTCAGTCTGGTGACGAACAAATCGGTGCTAGAGCCAACAGTGCGAGCAGACCATCCAGAGCTGCAAGGGCTGAGCAGAGAAGAGCTCGATCGGCACCTTGGTCAGGGTGCCGCCAACCATGAGGAGGTGCTCGAGGCTGGCCGAGAAGCGGCTTTGGACATGCAAAGCCTCGTGCTGCGTATTGTCACGCAACTGTGAAGCGGCCATCATGGCATTGTAGATGAGCATAGCGCCGGTCTCTTCCGGCATAGAGCGTGGGCGAAGATGATAGACAGCACAGAATAGACATTGCTGCCTCATCCAGAACCTTTCTTGATGCCAGCCTTGCGCTTCTCCTTGAGCGCCTTGTAGAATGCCTTTTTGCCGTCGGTCTTTTTGTCCTGGATCTGACCATACTTGTTTTTGAAACGACCGGTCTCGTGCTCGCCGGCAAGCACTTCTTCTGCGAATGTCCTCTTGCGCTTCTTGTTATCGATGCGGCCACTGAAGAACTCCGTCGCACCCTCTTTGATGGTTCCGACCTGGCTGTACTCTGGTGCCTTCATCTTGCCATTCTCTTTCTTGTAGTGACGGTGCGGGTCGAGTACATTTCGCATTTTGATGAGCTGCAGATCGCGCTTGAGCTCGGGCGTAAGCTCGGTCTTCGGCAAATTGTACCAGTTGCTTCCGGCAGTGGCTTTCTTTTTCTGCATCCTGTCAGTAGCTGCGACACATGAAGAGCGATTGAACAGCGATGGAGATGGATGTTGGCTCAGAGTAACTATGATTATAAAACTCTCAGTGGTGCAGAAAGGCAACCAAGACGGCGCCCGAACTCTGCTCAAGAGAAAAGATTGGGAATATTTTCCTCATAGCCAAGGTGGTGTGCAACAAGTGTCTGAGAACGTACCTTTTCTGCAGTCTTCTTCGCGACGACTGGATCCTCGACTTTGCGAATCTGTTGGCTGCGATACTTCTCCTCGACGAGACGCGAAGAGTCGATGGTCGCAACATGGCCGTTCGTGGAGACGTAAGGCTTCGGGAGATCTCCAGTATCGAGCTTTGGAAAGGTGATGCCCTTGGACTCGTTCTGCTGAGTTAGCTGCATGTCTTTCGCCTGTGCTTGCAGTCGTGCTGTCGCGGCTGCGAGCTCTTGCTCAATCTGCTCGTCTGTCAGGTCATCCTCTGGACCTGACGAGGACTTGACAGGGTGTTGCAGCGCTGTTGCCATGATTGCGGTGGTGTGACAACACTACCTCCGGTTGTGCGTGAGGAAGAAAGTTGCGTGAGAAGTTGTCAAAGAAAATAGCTTGCCGCACTAGCGTCAACGCCAAGAGTCCGAACTTCAGCCGAGACCTGCAACTGCGCTGAGGGCTGAACACATTGACACTTGACAACACCTCTCGCATCAACGGATCCGCAACACTCCTCATGATTGTATCTTTCTCATGTTACCTGGATAAATCGCCTTCTTGAATAGCCATGCGGTCTTCATCACCTCGCCCGGCTATCAAAGGTGGCACAAGAGCATGAACCAAGAGATCATTGCCCTCCTGCAAGCCTGTCTATCGCCCAACACTGAACGCCTTCCAAATATGCCTGAGTTCCACAATTGACAGGAACGGCTTCTCCTTACTTCTTCAATGCATAGCGTACCAGAAGCTATCATTGGCTCGAGGCAGGACGCTCGTCTCCACTCTCTGGTATCAACATGAACTACCCGCCAGTACGAGAGCTCTCTCGAGCATCAGGCGTGGCATTCTGCTTTCTTGCTGTCTGTATCTCCAATGGGCTCGTTTATCTCCTCATGCTTCGGCTTTCTTCCATTCATTTGGACACCAGGTCCTGACTTATCCATTCGCTCAGACCGTTTCCGGAGCCTGCGAGCCTCTTGCAATCTCGAGCGGAGGACTGGCCAGACATACCAGTACAATGGGCTCAGAACCCAGCGGGCGACGGTCAGGTCACTGGGTGCGGTCAGTGGGCATTCGGTCTTCTCTTGCATCGCGGTTGCTCACATCCACATTCCCAAAGGCCATGCTAAGATCCTAGGCGTATAACCAGCTACTAATGTGACAATTGCTGTAGTTGCGAACAGCCAGAAAAAGGCGGCAATGCTTATGCGGCTCATTGTGTTCTGGTCCAGAGCTTGGTCTGTTCTGACAACCGGCGGTGTATGGCTTCGCTCTGAATTGCGTGAGGACTACAACCAGGACTGCGGATGCGTCCTGGGACTCGGAGTCACTGATATCCATGAAAAACTGCTCCACTCTCATTCTCCAGCATTTTGAGCACAGATATCGAGTTCAGGGTGCACCCCTGCCTTCACGCAGCTTATTTTCCGTGAAGGCACAATTGCACAAGCCAGAACATTCCAACGAAGGACGACTAACCGCGTATACTCGGGTAGAATGGCACGCTGTCATTCTGTGGTCGACTAATCCTCACACTGAAGAAATGTATCTTCAAAGTTTTCTGTGGCAATCGAAATGCATATCTTGCTCTCGCCAAGCGTTGTCATTCTGCGATTGATCTGCCTGTCACCGTCGAAAGGGTTACCACTTTTCCGCACACAGAGCTGAACAGTATTCGCTCTACGGATTCTCCGTGTATAACTGATCGTTTGCATCGCGGTCATTTCAGCATTGTTGAATGTGCCTCCGCTTGCATGGCATCGAAGCGAAATTGAGCAACAGCTCAATTGGGCACAAGCTGACATAAACAAAGTTCGTGAACCTCACCTGGTCCTTGACAAGCTTTCAACATTGGCAGGAACAGCTTCAGGAGCCGTGCAACCAACACTCAAAATCGACCAACTCATCTCCGATATCGAACAGCATTCGCTGCGTCACTCCACCACGCAGGGTGCGAAGCATGAAAGCCATGCCAACGACCCATGGACTACCTCAAGCGAAGCATGGGACATCTAAACGAATGCCAGTACATGCAGAGCCTCGAGAATCGATCACGGCCGCCTACCGGCAACTGGAGCCATCCGTATCGCTTATTGCGTTTCTGTGGCTGCCAACAACTTCTACCTTTTTCTTCTATACCCTACCTGCAGACCAGTTCTTAACTTTGCGCCTTTCCCTACATTGCGCTCACCTGTCGCAATCAACCCCTACTTGTATTCTTGTCACTCGTTTACTCAATATCTGCATTGCGGATGTAACACTGTACCATAATGCGTTTTCACAGATTGCTCGACTTTGCGCTTTTAGTTACGACGTTGGCAGTTCCAGCGCAGCAACACAGGCATGACGATAACTACAAGGTCGAAGATCATCATCACAAGCATGAGGGCACGAAACGAAAGAGGCAATGTTGCGACAACCTGAATCAGCCTGGTATCTATGACTACATCGTTGTAGGGAGTGGCGCAGGTGGCGGACCAGTCGCCTGCCGACTTGCTCGCGCCGGTTTCAGTGTCTTGCTGATTGAAGCGGGCACCGACACAAGTGGGTACCAGGACGTCCAAGTGCCATCTTTCCATCCGCGAGCGTCTGAACTGCCAAGACAGCTATGGGTGAGTGCCAGTATCAAACTCTTGAAATTTATGCTAGATGCTCATCCGTGAACAACAGGCGTATTTTGTGGAACGATACGAAGATCCAGCTCAACAACTGCGCGATACCAAACAGGTGTATCTGGTTCCGGACGACCCTTCCTACTTTGGGGCGCCATTCACAGGCGCTGGACATTGCCCTCCGGACCCATGGGGAATTACTCAACTCTTGCCAAATGGGCGTTACTACACAGGCCAGTATCCTCCTCCCGGGGCAACACGTCTTGGCCTGCTTTACGCAAGAGGCTATGCACTTGGAGGCAGCACGCAAATGTCCGCAATGGCTATGGTCACGCCTCATGAGGAAGACTGGGTGGGCCTTGGAGAGATTACAGGCAATTATTCAACGTTCGACCCTCACATGATGCGTGAATATTTCGTCAAGCTGGAGAACTGCAAATACATCCCCAATAGCGTTCTTGGCCACGGTTTTACTGGATGGCTGGACATTTCGGCGACTCGTGAGTTTTATGTCCTGCATGGCATACCACTACCAGAGACACACTGACTTGTTACGCAGCACTCACACTGGTACTTCGAGATTTGAAACTTGCGTCTTTGATTGCCGCGACCGCATTAGCCGTAGGCAAGGTAAGGCCTCCTCTGGCCACGGTCTCATCCATTCGTACAGCAAATCGCAGTGTTGACAAGTTTACAGGCTGGAGGCTTCCTTACACAATTGATTACTAGTGTTTCCGTCTTTGCCAACATCTTGGCAGCTGACCTCAACGCACCTGGTCTCAGTAGAGATTACGCCTCCGATGTCTGGCAGGTACCCAGTGCGGTCAGCCCGGACAGGCACAGCATCAGGAGTGGTGAGTCAATCCGAGGACACAAGACTGCGTGCATTGCTGAAACTTTGTATAGGTGTCATCGACTTGATTCGCTCTACTGTACAGGAAGGCTATCCTCTCTATGTACAGCTCGATACCATGGTAACGAAAGTTCTCATGGATACCAGCGGGCCCATGCCTCGCGCCTATGGAGTTCAGTATGAGTATGGCCCGAACTTGGCCTACATGTCGACGCTATCGACGAAGCAACATGGCATTCCAGGCTATGCATATGCACGATACGACGTTATTCTCTCTGGCGGCGTGTTTGAAACACCAAGTAAGTTGCATGGCTTAGTACAAACCAATGCAAGCTGACTCTCGATTTTCTCAGAACTTCTCAAATTGAGCGGTATTGGGCCAGCGGAGGAGCTGAGCTATTGGGGAATACCCGTCATCGCGAACCTTCCGGGCGTTGGTACTAATATGCAAGATCGTTACGAGCTTGGATCTGTTGGGCTCGCGACAACACCGTTCGCGGCGTTCAAGGACTGCAGGTACTCTGTTGAACCTGACCCATGCTTGGATGAATACAGAGCCGGCACTAATCCCGTGAGCACTGCCACATCACGTTCCAGTGCCATGAATACAAGCTGATAGGCTCATAGGTCGAACAAGGGCCCTATGTGAGTAATGGTCTGGTGAGTTGCTCCTGCGCCTTGGCCCTCTTGCATCACAAGCACTGATCTTTGCGATAGGCGGTCGGCACGACCTTGAGCACGTCAGTCAACGATGGCCCAACACCAGACATCTTCATTGTCGCAGTGCCAGCTTACTTTGCGGGCTATTACCCTGGTTATGCTACTTGCGCAACACTCGATGCCCTTCACTGGACCTTTGTGATCTTGAAGATGAAGAGTCGCAACAATGCTGGCTACGTTCGCCTTCGCTCATTGGACCCCCTCGACCAAGCCGAAATTCAATTCAACAACTTCGCGATCGGCGGCGACCTGGATGCACAGGCTGTCGCAGAGGGTATTCAGCGCGCGAGAGAAATCTACTCGAGCGTTATCCCACTGGACGGCACTTTGACCGAAGTCGTACCAGGTCTTGAATATCAAGGGTAAGTGTTGAACAACATCCATTCCAGCTTCTTAGCGAAAGAATAGCCAGGATGTTGTGCTAGCATAAACTGACACACCCGACAGAGCAGCTCTCATCCAATACATCCGAGACAACGCCTGGGGCCACCACGCTTGCTGCACGGCCAGGCTCGGCGCGTACGGCGATCCTTTCGCAGTGGTAGACTTCGACTTCCGCGTGATGGGCGTTTCCGGCCTGCGCATCGTGGACGGGTCAGTCTGGGCCAAGGGAATAGGTTATTACCCCACGGTCCCGCTATACATGCTCAGCGAGAGGGCCGCGGATGTCATTCTTGGACAGCAATCGGTGCCGCTGGGCCTAAACGACTTGAACAATTTCGAAGCCGGTGGTCCTATTGGGACTTTTGCTGCCGCTTTATTGGGAACTGCCGGACTGGGTGGTCCGCCTGAAGCTAACCAACCTGGCGGGCTGATTAATGGGTTGAAGGGTATCTTGGGTGTAAGTGGCTCTCGATTTTCCATTCCCAATAGATATGAAGATCCTGTGGTTTGTGACTAACTTGGGGCAGAAACGATGGAATGCATTCGGTCCTGCTGCATCTAAGCAATAGTCCAACCCATACAGAATTGTATGCGAACGCCACACGATCGAATATTTCCTTTGGAAGCTCAAGATCGATCGTCATCCGGGCAAGCATCGCCAGGTCCAGACTATTTCGAGTGAGCCTAGGAGACTTGTTTTAAGCCAGGCACTCACTTCCTACTGTGAAGTAATGCACGGCACCATTCCTTGATGAAGTTACAGACGCCGTAAGGATCAAGCGGAGCGCCATAACTAGATCGCCTTCTTCCTATGCGTAGTGTGATATCTCTGTGTGTAGCAAAACATCACATTGAAATATTTCACAATGTCTCGGTCAGTACTGACTCAAAAGGCTAATAGGAGATGAACCTTCGAACGCTGGGAAGCAAAAAGTCGTGGAGAGGCAAAACGTGCTTTCTTGAATGAAAGTCTTGATAATGAATGTGCTAATAGATATGGATACATCTGGGAGGTCCGCTCCTTGCTCGCGATACCCACCCTTTACTGAAGGTAAGGATTGTATGGTGTGCCATGCTGTAAAGCATACGCTAGCAGCCTCTTGTTCGTACGCCATAGACACCATTTCAGAAGCATTGCGCCACAAACACAGAGTCCTGCCATGGTAAACATCAGAATGAACGCCATGATGTAGCGAGGCTCGTCGGATTGGATGAAGAAATAGGGAGCCATGACCTGCAAGGGAGTGTCAGCATTTATCTCGGACTTCGAGAAAAGAGGGAGAACATACGTTGCCTGCTTGACCGAGGATGTTATTGATAGCAATAGAAGTACTTTTCTGCTCTGGGCTCTTCGACAGAGTACCTGAAATCCATGTCTGGATCAGAGGATTCGCGCCGAATAGACCAACGACGTAGATGAAGGACATGGCGTAGCGAGTGATATTGTGCGTAGTAGCCATGCACACAATATAGCCGACCATTGCACAAGCCACAGGGGTGGCAAAATGCCAACCACGGTCTTGCTTCCTGTCCGAGTGCCATGAGATGCACACAGCGGCGAAAGCTGCAAGGAAGTATGGCGGGAAAGTGATGACCAGAGTGACCACGCGCGAGTAACCGAAGCCACGGACGATGGCAGGATAGAAGTTTGAGAAGCCGTACGCAGCCGAGATCGTGATGTTGATGAAGATGATGACCCAGAGTTTGTAGTCCATGAGAGATAACTTGACGCCGCCCCAAATGCTGGTCTTGATTTCGACGGAGGAGGCCAATGTGACTCTGTCGGCGATGATTCGAGTCTCTGCGATGCGTCGCATGTCCTCTGTCATGGTCCACATGGTGCTGCCGGTTCGTGAAGCCGGATAGTCTGGCAGAACGAGGCAAGCTACAACGCCGAACACACCGCCACAAATTGCGAGGACAATGAACAGCCATTGCCAGCCCGCAACGCCATATTTGCCTAGAAAATTTGATGTCAGCAATATGCTCAGTAAAATTGTCTCTTACGCACATACCTTCAAGAGAAGAAAACACTGCTGCAGCAATCAGTCCAGACAAGCCATTAGCAATCGGCGTCCCGGTAGCCATGATTGCAATGCGAACACCAAGTTCGCGGCGAGTATACCAGCAAGACAACAAGTAAATGGCGCCTGGAAAGAGCGGAGCCTCAACCAATCCCAAACAGAAGCGTACTGCAAGAAGCCCCTCGTAGCTTTTGACTCCAGCAATAGCGGCCGCGACACCAGACCAGATGAAGGCACAACATCCAAGGTACATACTTGGTCGAACATATGGGATAATCATATTGGATGGCAGCTGACCGAGAACATATCCAGCACTGAGGATCGAGACTGCGTTTCCGAATTGGTAGCCTGTGAGATTGAGGTCCTGATCCAGAGTGCTCAGGCGTGCTTGGCCGAGAGATGCTCGATCGAGGTAGTTGGTGACATATAGGATCCAGAGAATGGGCACGAGCGTGCAATCAAGGCGGCGGACAAGCCTTTTCTCGAGAGTCCTCCATTCAGGAATGCCCAGACAGTCGATGATCTCCTCTGGGCTGGGCAGCTCGTCGGCGGAGAGGTACTTTGGCACATTCTCCAGCTCGATCGTGACATCATTTTCTTTCTTATCCTTATTGACGATGGCATCAATGACCGAAGCACGTCGAGAAGGATTGGCTGATGCACGATTGACGGTTGAGCCTCTCCTGCTCTCTGGCGATTGAGCATCAGTCTTCTCGTTGGATCCTCCTGACATACTGAGTTCTATTGCGACTGTGCCGATGAAAAGAGAAGAAAAGAGAACGACCGAGTGCTGAGGAGATCCAAGCACGCTCTGCTTCCAGCGGAGGCACTTATACTGCGCTCCCCAGACTCACTTACCCACTCAACGTGATACGCCTTTCCCCATTCCCCACGGAGACGGGTTGCGGAGACGCGCGAGCAAAGACCCATCCTCAACGTGATCGTTACATTCTCACCTCTCGCCGGGAGGATGTCCAAGAGCAACTCATATTGCCATCTCCAGCAGCAATGCTTCGCCAATAGGTCATTCAGGTGAGAAACGGTGGCAAATGTGATCACGAGCCTTGGCCATCTCTTGATGTCGTACTCAGAACAGCTGGCAAGAGCGCAAAGTCGCAGAGCAATCGGATTCGCGGGCTGGGCGACGAGTCTTACATATGAAGTCCTCAGACGCTAGACATGATATGTCGGCCGTGTCTATGGGGACAATGCGGAATGGAGGAGCCGTAGATTTCCGATGTGTAGATCCGCCTCCAGTGGAAGCTGACCAGCCGCGGAATATTGTGGAGCCCGCATACCACCCAGGTGGTTTTTGCTCGGGAGTAGGGCTGCAGCCCGTCTTGAGCAGCTTCGTACCCGCAATGCCTCGTTTGGTCGCCTCCCAAGAGGTGTGGATACGGTCTGAGCGTGGTGGAGCCATCGAGGGACTTGATTGGAGTGGTGTAAATGCTGAACATGGACACACTTGGCGGGCGGCGGACTTCCCCTCGCGCAGATGCCATGGCTTGGTCAGTCCCGTGTCCTTACTGTAGCATCCACATCGCGGTGAGCACACCGGTGTCGACTCCCCATTGTGGAATTCCGCGGCTGTGTCAGTTTCGAGAGCTTCGAATGCGTGCTGGAGGACGGCGGTCGCGCGTGAACCTGTGAAGATGTGCCTTCGACAATGCCGTCTTTGAGCAGCACGTTGCTTCTGCTGTGCCAGGACCTGGAGACTCGAGGTTCGTGAATGGAGTTGGGAAGAGATGGCTTCCAAAAGCCATGTCTTCATCTGGAGATGTAGCTCCGGAGTCGGGAGTGCAACTTCGAAGGCAGCGACATCGCAATTGTATGTGGCAGGTGAAACGGAGTTTCAAGCAGATTGAGGCAAGAACATGAGAAGCAGCCACTTTACTCCTGATTCGCGCGATAGCGGCCCACGCTAGCCGATAGCCATTAATTCTCATTGACTACTGATTTCTGAATAGTCAAAATCGAAATCAACAAATACAATTCCTATCGCTACGACAGAATCATACAAACAGGTAGAGCGTCTCGCAGCAGTGACGAGCCCCACAGCGACAGCCACACCTTACGCTACCTTCCGCGGTACTGCAAGACCTCCAGATCGTCTCCACCGTTGACACATGTTGATTATTCAAATTGAATCTGATCATTCAAAGCTCTATGCCTTGCCAAGACGCTGTTCCGGGCGTACGTCAGGGCTCGCTCTCACTGTATTGCAACTGAAATGCCAACACCGCCTTCTGGAGCAAGTTGCCGAGTCTGAGAAGAGCGACGGGGCTGTCAATGGCTGGTCACTTCACATGTAGAAGAAGACGTGTCGGCACAGTCGGGACTCTGGGGAGTCTGTGCTTCTGATTGGCCTGATAAGAAACCGCGCTAGCCGATAACCGCCAAGATGGTAGGCGGATCGAAACCGACTCGAGCTCTGTTCGTTCTACGTATCGTCGGATCTTCGCAAACCTCATCCACGATACCAGACATCACAGCAAGAGGTCTATATAAAAAAAACAAGCATGGATGTATCTCTGTTTGCAGATAATATATAAAAGGGTCATACAAAACTTATGCATTGAAGAAAGGACCGGGGTGATGGTTCAAAAATACATGATGATGGATTTCGATCGTCGGAATATCGAAGAAAAGGACAGCAGACTGCGAGACCAGCAGGGTCTTGCGCTTGTCGCGACTTCTCTGCTTCGCCGCTCGTGGGCGACTGCTCATCGGCATCGCTGCCGCACCAGGATCGAGCTAGCATTCTCCTCCTAGCAGGTGCAATACGCCCAGAGTGCGACTGTGATGTCCCCTCTTGCCTCTTCCTCCCGGTCCCGCGGCAATCGCTGATTCTGATCACCACTCCGCAGAAGCCATCATTCCTGCATGGCATCAAGAAATCCGGTCGTCCACTCCATTGCATGGCTGCAATTCTATTCTCGCACATTGAACCTAGATGTTCGTGTATGCCATCGTCCTCCGGCCGAGCATAACAAACGTGCAGAGCGGTGAAACGGATGTGATCCATCCGCTTGGGATTTCTCGGTTCTTGTTGAGGACGCCCGGCCGCCGAACCTGCTCTCCAGCTGAAAGGCTCACGCGCTGCAAACACACGGAAGAGGAAAGAGAAGAAGATGTGCAGTATAGGCGGCGGAGCGGTGTGCGGTGTGCACTCACTTGCATGCCAGCCCGGCACTAAAGTCGGCGCATTTTGCATGTGCTCGACGCATGGCGTGGCCTTTCACATGCGACCAAACATCTGGTGAGTTGCATGGCCTTATGCATCATCGTCGGTGCTGCTTCCGTTCGTAACTGCTATCCAGGTCGCTGGGACTTGCCTGCCTATGCACCTTTCTGCTGCACATTAGCGGAGCGGAGAGCGGTGACAACGAAAAGAGAGCACATATACGCGACTGAAGCCAGTATATTAAAAGGAAACGAACCGAAACCGACCGCCTTGCGCCTCATCTCTAACCTATTGTCCTCATGTGTGGCGTACGCCTCTGGGCCCTGCAGATCTGTCGCACTGGTGCGGCGTACAGAGCAGAGATGATCTCCAGAGCGTGAACGTCACTCGTGTGTCGAAGAGCGACGAGCGTCAAGAGCATCAGCAGCGATCACTGACCTCACCTCACCCACTGTGCCGGTAAGCAAAGCAGAACATGACTTGCCTCATCATATAAACAAGAAAAACGTCGTCTTCAGCACTTGTATATTCCCGATCGATGTCCGCGCCCACCACACCTTCCCAGCGGTGTCGCAACGGGCGGGCAGACGGCACGCGTCAGTGTCGTGCAGCGAAAGAATGGAGCCTTGTCATCATACCACACGCACCACAGAGTGTGTGCGCGAAGGAGAATACGAGCTCAAAACACATCTGCCGGTATGCATCAAAACCTCGACTTCGTCTCGCATGCTCAACGCGATGATTTCTCAGCAGGCCACCCAAACGACCGCATATGCAAAAAAGAACACGTCGGGTCAAAGCGACTTGGCGAAATCCTCGCAGTACATGGTAAAAGTGATGTCGATGATGTATGTGGCAGCCCACGGGATCAGCGGGTGGCTGTCGGCACTGAATCGCGAAAGTTCAACAAGCACCCGCAGAAGGAAGTCTTTCGGCAACGGGTACGGCAAGCTGCAAAATGCAAGTTGCCGAAAAACTCAGTCTAGGACTTTTGCTCTTCAGGCTAGTATCTCGGCCAGGTTGGTCGGGTATGTGCGGTGAGAAGTATGAAGTGAAGTTGAGCGGTCGGCTTGTGGGCCGAAGATGCTCTGTTCGGTATGCGGGTGATGGATGTGGCCGGTTTGCTGGCAACGAGATGGGATAGGATGGAGTGTAACGAAAGAGATGAGACTTCGATCGTTGAGAGCACAGTAGATTCGAATCCATGGCAGCTGAGGGAAAAGTCCCTTTCTGCTCATCACAAGCTCATAAAAAGCTGAATTGCAGGGAAAACTTTCTCAAAGTCGACTTTCGATTAGCTTCTCGATACCAAAATACTTCCCCAAAAGCTGATGCATGAAGTATTGTTTCACCCTATAGGTACATCGCATGCGCTTGCCTGTAAGGAGTCGATCAGTTCTAGAGCCGCATGGTTGCAGCAAATGCGTGTTTTCGATTGGTCGTTGGTTTCTGCTTGGTTGCTGGTTGTTTACCAGCCCTCGATAATTTTGTAAACTTTGACATGCACATCGGGAGCCTGGTTCTTGACCGCTTGTGCGCTTGCTATATACAGTTCTTGCTTGCGTCTTCTCGGTTGCTGGAATTGAGCAGCAAATGTCGGGCTTGTATCCCACTCGGTGGGAGAAGTGCTGCTCGTTCAAGATGTGTTCTTGTCAAATCGACTGTGTACTGCACTCTCCTCCGCATCAGTGTTTCGAACCCCATGGCGTTGCTGACGTCGGGTCGAGCTTATAGTGATTGAAGGGTCCGAATTGTGGCTATCGGGATTTTTCTTGAAGCTGATCCGCAACCGGAGGAATCCGAGAGACAAGGATATGTGGCTCTGTCATCGAGAATGTGAGGTTCATGCCTGCTGGTTGTTACTTTGCACAGCCCGCGGGCGCTCAAGCGGTTCCCATGTAAAACAGGGCAGCTATAGGGCAACGAACAAGCAATTTCGCTGTCGGTCACCATTGTTGTGGGTTCCCAAACAGGCAAGTTTGAACGTGATGTCAGATTCGTACGTTCTAGACATGAGCTTGGAAGACAACAAGCTCCACTGAGGGGCCAAGTTGAGCAATGCTGCTCCACCCCGGGCGATCAGTAGGCGATGGCTCCCATATTATCGTGGAGAGCCAAATGGAGGGTCCAACGATCATAGCGCTTCTGTAGCGCCTTGAAAGGCTGGCAGCGAACAAGTTCACATCGGAGCGGCATCCGGCGAGTGATGCAGACCAAGCGATGCAATGCCGCATGTGATTGATGTTCGATGGCAGGCGAGCTGCAGCTTCCGTGCAAGGAACAAAGTCGGGCGGCTCCACAAGAGCATGGTTCCACATACACGTTGAGGCGCACAAAAAGGATCGCGCTCGGTGGAGTACGAGCGTGGAGGGTCGCACACAATAGCGCTGTGCGGTGCGACGCTGAAAATGCCTCTCGTAATGGTGGATGTGTCCCTCAGCGCCCATCGGACGGAGAAATACTGGCAAAGCAGTTTGAGTTTCTCGTTAGTAGAAGATGGTGGAACGTATGCAAAGTGACAACGACGTGCATGCGATACATCACAATGCCCCGGTCGTCAACTCACCTAGACCTGGCGATTGAATTGGTAGCTGGGAGCTGCGGTGGACGTGAAGTCAAGAAAAGCTCCACGCCTCATCCGCATACAGGTCCGAACAATTGGTGGTGAGACGTCGAACAAGTGCTGACGCATTGGGGTCGACGATCAAACCGGAAAGGTGATGCGTCGCGCCAATATGAGGTGCATGCAGGCCCTGTGGTCAGCGCTGCAACTCCGGTCTCGTGGGCAGCACATATGCGGTGCAGTGCCTGGGCTGTACAGAAAATGGGTCACATGCGTAGTCATGAGATCGAGTACTGCTGTCAGCGGTGGTCGCACTGCCCGTCCGCGCGTGTCAGAGGTGTCGCCGCGTCCGCTACGGCGACTGGCCACGGCATGAGGCTGAGGAGGAAGCGTGAAGATAGCCGCGGCTGATGTCGGTTCCCAGTTCGGGGGCATTGTGATACTCGATGCTCCGGCGTCGAAAAGCAGGCGGCCCCAAAGGAGTTCTTCCAGGCTGGTGGTTGGTGCTCCCCCCGGTGTCTCGGATCTCGCAGTCAGCAGGCAGCGTGGTGCGACGACTGTGCTCGATGTCTCGATGCGCTCGACGTAGCTGCGGGTGGAAGCGGCGGGCGGCGCGGAGACATCGGCGCTTCTCGCGACGCGTCGTCGCCGCTGACCTCCACCACAGCACTCCGCCGTCCACTCCCAGCAGTGGAGATGAGGGCCCGTTCTTGTGGGTGGTCGTGTTGGGCGGGCGCGTTGGTGACGGGATTCCTGGTGTCAAAGATTCAGGAGGCCTCCGTCCGGTCGACTTGGCCGCGCTTCGGCAGGGAGGGCAGGCCGGTCGCGTCGACCTCATCGCTCATCGCACCCCGGCCCTCGTCGTCTTTCCAGCTGCCGCGTAACACTAGCTCGCGAGCACGATCGGCGCCGTGTGCACGGACGTGCGGTGCGGTGCTGCGACGGCAACGAGCAACTGCCCTCGCCGTCCGCCTGGGCTCGGAGCGGCGGCTGACGCTTCGCTGTCCGCGGCGGCGGTGGTGGTGCAGCACGCGGCGTGCTGCTGTCGTCGCCGCTTCGGGAGATGGCATGTCGCGTGCGATGGATTGGGCAATGGCAAGAGGATCTCGACCCGCTGCCCACGTTTGATGCGTGCTGGCATGCTCGCTTGCGCTGAGCCAGCGCGTGTGGGTGGAGGATGTTCCAGCGCGCACTCTACCGCGCCCCCAGGACCAGGGGCGTACCCATGCCGGCCACGCTGCCTGTCCTGCGAGTTTCCGCTGCGCAGGCCCCCTCCGGATGCACACGCCGCTGCGAGCACACGGCACTCCCCCTCCTGAGCTCGACCCTGTTTTCGTGACGAGGCCGGGAGGCGAGGCTCGTGCTGCTCCTGTTGTTGGTGTCAAGCCGCACGAGAACTGCACACGCGGTCCGCAAAGAGCCCGCGCGGAAGAGATGAAGACGACAGCGCTCGCACGGGTGGCGGGCCGGCGGTGGAAGGGAGTGGAAGCCACGGACGGAGGGCCAAATCTCGTGGGAACGAAGTCGACGAAGCAGACTGGCAAGCGACGGCCCCGTGCAATGCAGTGTTCCTGCGCCTGCCGCCAGGGTGGACGATGCTGGGAGGGCTGCGTAGCGTCGCCGACCCATGATCCTGGGCGCACGCCAGATGGGCCTGTGCGCGCAGCTGCGTCGTACAGTTTTATTGCCGCGACTCGCAGGTGCTGTCGCTCGCGGGCAATCCCAAACCCACCACACACCACACACGCATCCTCAGCATCATCAACCCCGACGCCCTCACGCTCCCTAAACCCACGACCACCCTTCCGTTCCCGCGCCTGCTGTGTCGCTGCCGTTCCTTTGCTCATCTCCCCACACGCATTGCGAAACGACCGCCGACGCCGTGATACCACCCGAGGATCAGCTGGCACTTCCGCATCCTGCACAGCCAAACCTTCTTTGCCCACCCTCTCGTCTAGTGCCCGCTACTCGCGACGCCCAAGGGATGCCCATTGAGCGCTGACGATGACATCAATGTCTGCATCGGACCCGACTTCCTCAAGTCTGACGGATCCAAACCACTACCGTCTGTCTGACACCCACCAAATGGCCGCCGCAGAGGTTCCAGCAGCAACACCCGCTCGGGCACTGCCCGACCACGAGGTCGACTCTGCATCTCCCAGCGAAAACACGCGACGCAAACGATTGTCCTTTTTTGGCCGACACAGCTCCGACGCGAACACGCGCAAGCAGCAGCCCATGCAGCCTCTTCAAGCATCGCTCTCCACAGCCAAAGGCGAAGTCGCGAGATCGCAAAGCAGACAGGACGCGCCGAGCTCACGACCGATGACCGCTGGCAGCGAACATGCGCGAAGGAAAACTTCCGATCAGATTGAAAGCATTCGAAATTCCATCTTCGGAGGGAGGAAGGGTTCCATCTCGTCTCGACCAAGTGTAAAACGGTCGCGACACAGTCACCAGATCGAATCGAAGAAGCCCAATGTCGCATTGATCCCATTCGCGTCGCCGCTGCAGGAGGAGTCGCCGAAAGCTGAAGTGAAAGGCAATGCAGGCGCGCAGGACTTTAGGGATGAAAACGACTGTGAGTGAAGTATTGCAATGGGAATCGTACGCACGAGCTGACGAAGCGTAGTCTACCACCACCGCAAAAAGACCTCAATCTCATCGCCATTCAATTTCCATCATGTTGGCCACACGGATCGCAAAAACCTCCCAATGCGCCTCGAGACTGTCGATGAGACCGCTTTCCAAAACAAGCTGCTCGACTTCGACGCTCAAGGTCGCGCATTGCAGCAAAATCCAGGACGACGTTCAATGGGTATTGCCAAAGCGCTTCCCGCCCTTCCCCATGCTCAGGCCATTCCTTCTCGACACCGATCCAGCCCAAGCGTGGATGAGACGACTTTCGACGAAACTGCCGATACGAGATTCAACAACCTCGATGAACACTTCAATGCACGACCCGCACTCAAATCGCCTCCACGACGATCACCGCGCCACTCGGCTTCCTCGCCAAATCTCCTTTCTCCAAGCGCAAGTAGCGCGGCGCACACAACACCGCACTTGCACTCGGACGCGTTCGACGAAGAGACTCGGCAAAGTCCGCCGAGCACAGAGTCACCGCCATCCGGTCAGCTGGCGCAGATCCCGACACGCGGCAGACCCTTGGGACAAAGTTTCCGTGAAAAGCAACCCCTACCGCCCGTGCCAGGTCAAGCTGCCGCGACAGCCATCGGCCAGAAAGCTTCGAAGACATCACTCGCTTCCGACCGGCATATTATCGGACTGCAGTTCCCTGCACCACCTGGGGCAAAAATCGAGTATCCCGCAAGTATTGCTTCTCACAAGAGCAAACGATCGAGCAAATCTGCGGCTCCCACTGTACAAAGCGCGTCTACGAGAGCATTCTCCGATATTCCCGTCGGCCTGGACTGGGAAGATGACATTGATTGGGCCTTTGAGCAGGAAGCGGAAGCGACGTGCGACTTTGACTGGGAGAAACATGCCGCCAGCGAGTCAGATGCGAAGGAGCAGCTGCCTGTACCCAGTCCAGATGACGAGTCACCAGAAAGCGGTGGCAGCGGTGGCGTACGACTTTCTGGGTGGATGAACGATCCTTCTGCGCTGGAGAGTGAGGCCAAGCACATTTCAACATCATCTACCCCCGGCACATCGCCATACATGGAAGATGGTCTTCCACAGAATCACAAGCGTGGCTCTTCCGTCGGGCATCGCGGCTTCTTGGCTGCCAGGAATGCCTCTTCCGACAAGCTGACCAAGACTCCGCCAATGTCGGTGGAGATCAAGACTTCTGAGGTGAGCACCCCTCCAACACTCAGCTTGACCACGGAAGGTGCTGACCAGGGAACAAAGTCACCCTTCGCGTCGCAGACCTACTTCCCTGCGTTTGACAGCAGCATCCCCGAATATCTCAGCGATCCGGAATCAACTCGGGTAGGAGGCAGCAAACATCGCAAGAGCTCATCATACGGCTCTTTTGAGTCGTCTGGTCGCTCTCTCCAAACAACTTCTGCATCAGAATCGACAAGGTGGTCCTCTGCCAGCACGTCTTCGATCCCCGATCTCCTGCACAGCTACAACACCAACCGCAAAAGCGTGAGGAAGAGCGCAGCATCGGGAACCTTCCGTACTCTGGAAAGTGTGCCACATAGCCCAGATGGGAAAGATCAGAGCAAGTCTTTCCCTGACTTTGAGGAACGACCGACTGTTACTGATCGCGCAATCAGTGACGGAATCTTGATGAGAAGACCTGCGACGCCTGGTGACCGGGCTTTGTTGTTCCAGAGTGGACGTGTCGTACAAAGGGGCCGTGCGATCAACCCTAGCCGGATGCAAATTCAGAGTTTGCCTGGTGATGGGCAGGAAGGTGGATGGATCTGAAGGCATGCCAGCTTGGACTTTCCACTGTCAAATACCCTTTTTCTTTTGTATGGGAAGGAAATGATGAAACTCATGATGAGGGAAGGAAAGGGAAAGGGTGGGAAAGAGGAAAAGGAAAAACTTTTGGAGAAGAAAAGAACTGGACAGGATATGTGTTATGAATGTTATGTGGCGATTATCTGAGTGAGGAAAGGGATTTTATGCTCATATGTTGGTTGTGCAGGCGAGGAGTATCGGAGGAATTGTATCGAAGAGATGGGAAGCAGAGAGGCAGATGTGTTTGTACTATGTTGTCCTGTTCCTCTGTACGAGCTGTAAAGGAGTGGAGGCAGATGAAAGTCAACAAATGTCGTTGAGCACCATGAGCCCAAGTTTTCCAGCCCATCAGGAAATGTTTCAATTGGTTGAAGTGAGAAGCAAATGATTCTGGAGATCTGCGTCTTGATAAACGGCATAGCCATGCAGGACCCTGAGGGGTCGTGAGGGGGCTCTGCTCTGATATGCGTGGGCATTTTCCAGTCGCGCATTGTCTATCCCCCATCTCCCATGAGTCCATGACCGACGATTGCAGCACACTTCTCCTCTGTTCAGGATCCCACCTGTCATCTCGTTGTCCTGACAGCAATGCACTGTTGCTGAAGAAAGAGGGCCTTTCAAATTCTAGAACAGACGCGTGTGGTCAGGGATCAAGCTTCGCCATCCCTCAGCCGACTGGCGCCTTTGTTTTGGGCGGCGGGTCTGCAACTGCAACTCCGACCGGCGCCAACCAACCAACAGCACCTTCTCGAACTGCACGCACGCACGTCGTCTGTACCTGACTCCTGATCCGCCGCTTCGCTGCCCGCATTGTCAACACACGTCAAACATAGATACAATACTCCGCCACGACCACCGCCGACACTGCACGCGGATTGCACTTGCACTGTTGGCACCACCACTTGCAGCCGACAACCAGACAGTCACCCGAACACGGACCGAGACGATCATCAATTTATCTTGCAGGCAGCTTTGGGCACCACCGCTGGTTGGAGGGGTCATTCAGCTTTGGATGCGCAGTATGCTCATCTAGAGCCACTGATTTCGATACATTTTGGCTGTTGCATGGTTTGGTGAATGCGAATGAGATATGGCGGTGTTGGAGCAATCTTGGTAAGACAGGAAGGAGAGGAGAAGTGAAGGAAGGAGGGCAGGGAGGGAAGAGTGAACGAGTGCTGATGATTGTTGCTGTTATAGGGTCAAGGTCCAGGAGAAGACGTTTGGAAAATGGTAAGAGTATTTCCCAGTTTCCCTCTGAAACATCCACGCATGGATGCGGGCGATACAATGCTTCTGCCCATATATGTCCAGAGGAGGTCCTGCAACTTTTTTACTGACGCTTCAAACAGGCTCAACAATAAACTCCAAGTCCGCAATCTCCACCTCGATAATCTCGTCAGCGACCTCAGCGACGGCGTCATCCTCATCCATCTCCTCGAAATCCTCTCCGCCGAATCCCTCGGCCGCTACGCCGCTCGTCCCAAACTTCGTGTGCAACGCTTTGAAAATGTCAATATCGCGCTCGACTTTATCAAGAGTCGGAAGATTCAATTGACGAATATTGGGGCTGAAGATGTCGTGGATGGGAATCGGAAGATTATTCTTGGCTTGATTTGGACACTGATTCTGCGATTCACGATTAGTGATATCAATGATCAGGGTTTGTCTGCGAGGGAAGGATTGTTGCTGTGGTGTCAGAGAAAGACGGCGTGCTATGATGAGGTCGAAGTCAGGGATTTCTCGAGTAGTTGGAATGATGGGTTGGCGTTTTGCGCTCTGTTGGATATCCATC
>PNEN01000554.1:0-27063 GCA_002933655.1 Cercospora berteroae | reverse complement strand
GACCGGATCTGATTGATTACGATCAATTGGATAAGAGCGATCACAAGGGGAATATGAAGCTTGCATTCGATATTGCGAGCAAAGAGATTGGAATTCCGGATCTTTTGGATGTGGAGGATGTGGCAGATGTGGCTAAGCCGGATGAGAGGTCGTTGATGACTTACATTGCATACTGGTTCCATGCTTTCTCGCAGATGGAGAAGGTTGAGAATGCGGGGAGACGAGTGGAGAAGTTTGTGAACAACATGCAAGGAGCGTGGGAGATGCAGAATAACTACGAGAGGAGGATGAAGGCGCTTTTGGCGGCTATCGTGAAGCAAAAGGAGGACTGGGAGGTCGCGACGTTCGACGGGACGTATGTCGATGCGAAAGGGCAGAGTCGAGAGTTTACCAGGTACAAGCAAAAGGCCAAGAGGGAGTGGGTTGCGGAGAAGAGCGAATTGGCTGGCATGTTGGGCAATATCAAGACCAAGCTGAATACATACCGGTTAAGGCCGTATCAGCCGCCGAAGGAGCTGAGTCTGGAAGCGCTGGATGCCGCCTGGAGCGAATTGATGGAAGCCGAGAGGACGAGATCACAAGTCATCAACAACACGATCCGCGATATCAAGAACAACCTACGAAAATCTTTCGCGGACAAGGCTAATGACTTTGCTCTTGCGCTCAAGACCATCAGCGTCAGCATCTCCGGTCTCGAAGGTGATGTCGAAGATCAATTGGAGCATACTTCGCAAATCTCACGAAACTTGCCTCCACTCGACCAGTACTTGGATATCATCGCGAGCCTGGATTCACAATGTCAAGAGGCGAATATCGAAGAGAACGATTACACAACATACACATACGACGAGTTGGCATATGAATTGAGCCTTGTGCGGAGCTCCGTGCAGAAGAAATTGGCTTTCTTGGATAATCAGATTGTGGCGAGGAATATGACGAATTTGACTCCGATCCAATTGGAAGAGTTCGAGTCTGTTTTCCGACATTTTGACCGGGATCTGTCGAATTCGTTGCAAGAGTTGGAATTCTCAGCTGCGTTGGCTTCATTGGGCCTTGTGTATGATGAGGAGGAAATGCACCAGCGCTTCCTTGAAGTGGCGGGACGAGGAGGCTCAGTCTCATTTGAGCAATTCATCCGCTTCATGGTCGATGTCACCGAGGATCAGAATACAGCGGAGCAAGTCTTTGAGAGTTTCCGAGAAGTGGCTGATGGGAAACCTTATGTGACGGAATTGGATTTGACGCATAGTTTGATTCCGGAAGAGGTGGTCAAGGAGTTGATGGACAGTATGCCATTGCATTCGGGTCCGGATTTGAAAGAGGATCGGGATTTGCCGAAGTATGATTATGTGAGTTTTATGGAGAGGTTTCTTGGGGGTGAGGAGGGGAAGAGTAAGAATGGTGGTGGGGCGGTGAATGGGCATCATCGGAATCAGTCGTCTTCGAGGGGTTAGGAAGCTGAGAGGAGGACGATGATGATGGCTTTGATGGCGAGGAGAGAAGTTGATGGGACTGGTGAGGAGGATAGTAGGAGGGCTATGGGCAGGGGATGGCGCACGACTCCTTCGCCGCCTGTGAGTTTGAACTCGGCGAGGAGCAGTCCGATTCGTCGGCCGCCCTTGAGGCTTCTGGACTCGCCTGAGATGGACACCCGCGTGGACGATGACATTACGAGGAGGCACAGCGATTCTGTGGTGGAGCAGCATCAGCTCGTCGTTGAGCAAGATATTGACACCAACACCGAAAATGGAAGAGAGAGCGCAAGACTGTTGTGAAGTGGAGAGGAGTAGGAAACAGGGGGAAGAGCGTGTTGAGGCGAAGTTGATTGGGTTTATTTGCACACTACTATTACTGTAGGGTCACATTGCCTCTATTCCGAAACGAGCACGACTTATACGATAACTTGTCATTCCTCGTTGGCGTTCTGAGCGTTTCATCGAATCAATCCATCTCGTCGTACATATCGTATACGCAAATCATAACACACAATTTGCACTTTCGCCTCTGGGGGTTTTTCTTCTTCTCATCACGCCTCTCGTGACAACACTCACCAATCAAACTCCCACCCATGCGCTATCTGTCCCTGATGATGATTTCCCCCCATCCCCAACGGCCTCTGAATCGCATCCCGATCATCCACCATCCTCCAAATCCCATCACTCGCCTGAAACACAGCCTCCAAAGCCTCAAACCCATCCCTGTGCTCCCAATCTTCAAACGCTTCCCTCGACTTCTCTAAATTCAATTTCGCCCAATCAGGCGGATCAATAATATCTTCGTCGTACGTCGTATAATGTCTCGAAACCTGTAATTTTTCGTGTTTTGAGATTCAGATGGATTTGTATACGATCGGGCCAGGAAATGTAGCCGCAGAGGGTGATGTGTTGCATGGAATTGAATAGTTGGCGGGGGGTTTGGTGGAGGAAGGGATGGAAATTTCGACGAGGGGAGGTATGGTATCATTCAGATTGTTGTTCTGGTGTTGTGGGGAACTCGTGTGTTGGAAGGTTCTTTGGCCAGGGTTGGAATTCGTTGTGGATGAGCCAGAAGGTGTTGATGGAGTAGAAGATTGGGAGGGATTCTTGGCGGATGAGATGGGAGACGCGGGTCATGGGGGGTTGGATTGGGCGGTGTTTTTGGTTGTTGCGGCGGAAGACTTGGCCAGGGCGTCGATGGACGTCTCGGGGACTTCGGTTGAAGTCGGATTGTAGGCGGGCTTTGTCTTGGAGGCGGCCGATCATGAATGGCTTTTCGACACAGAGTAAGTGTTCGTAGATGAAGAGGCGGAGTTCGGAGCTGAGGTTTAGAAAAGGGGAACGCTCGTTGTCGGGTGGGAGTGATGACGAAGGGGCCGTGATGCTGCTAGGACGAGATCTTCTAGGAGGCATGAGAGCGGGTTGGGGCGATGAAGAATGGTATAGCAGGACGATATCGACGGACACTGACAACACAATGAACCTTAAACCTCATAGCTCGGAAGCTGCTGCCTGTGCCCCTCTCATACATGAAGCGTTAGCCAAGAGCGCCTAGAAAGCTGCGCTAGTAAGATATAGTCAGAAGCTGGTGGTAAAGATGTATCTCAGCGAAGAGGCCCTTCAGCGGAAGAACATGGGGAGAACCCGTGCTCAGAGCTCCCTCAATAACTCTCCCGCCTGTCCTATCAAGAAGCCAGGTATGGTGCTCCACAGAACACCCTTCAATACTGCTTCTCCTTCGCCTTCAGCCCACTGTCCGGCCTTCTTAAGTTTCTCTTTCCAGTAATGCTTTTCTTTATCCGCCAATTCATCCCAATGCTTTGCATCTGTGTCATCTTGCGCAAGATAGGCGTCCTTGTCAGGATGGACAGCGACATGAACGCCTTCGCCATCTTCAACATGATGAACGACAACAGCAGTAGCCGCCGCATCATCGGGTGAGGCATGATGCTCTGCGAGTGCGTCCTTGAGATTTACAGCTGCAGTGGGAACGACAATCTCGTCGACTTTGGCTCGTGAGAGAATGTCGCGATGATGAGCTGCCGAGGCAGGCTGGTCGAGGAAGTCGCGGACCTTGTGCGGGACAATCGAAAACGGCGAGTCAGTGGATATGAAGGATTGAAAGAGAATGGCGGTGACCAGACCGATGAGGAGGAAGAGACTCCACTTCGCAATGGTCCAAAGCCTCTCGTCGGAAGGATGGCTGAGGACGTAGCGCGAGTCTTTGTCCTTCGGCTCCAAGGGCGTCAATGGGAAAGTATCGATAACAAGAGTGTTACCAAAGCTGACTGATGCGAGCCGAGCGTACTGTGGACCAGGATGCTGAAGCTTCTGAGGTGCCACGGGTTCGCCATTTTTGCCAGTAGTAGGTGTTGGGGCGGATGCACGGACAGGGGAGTGGAATGGTTGCCAGCAGATCTTTGTGATGCCCTGCTGATGTACGTCTCGGAGCGTCATATAGCCACGTATCGACGAAAAGGTATCCGTGGCCGCTTGGTAGTTGACTGTCAGAACCTCTATGCTGCTGTCTTGGCCAGAGACAGCAAGTGTGAATTGTTGGTTGCCATTCTTATCAGCATCCAATGCACTGACGTCCAGACTAGTGGCTTGCTTGATGCGACTGGACAGCTTCTCAGTCTGCATCACCATGGCAGGACCAGTGGGATAGAGGTGGTATAATCTCAACTCGGCGCCAGACTTATTGGGCAGATTCACAAGCGCGACAAGATTCTCGGAGTTTAGGAAACGCAGAGCCTTGAATTTGGGCCGGCCCCCTTTCGCCTGATACTGGTCGCTGGATGCCATCTGAAAGACTCGCCTCGGACCGTTGGGCCTTTTGTCAACCTTCTTCTTAGAGAAGTCATATTTGTAGGTCTGCTCGTAGATGTTATGCTCATCGCAGTATGCCAAGCTCAACAGGTCGTCATCATCGCCAATGCAGGCAATGTCCAGGTCGGCGGCTTCTTGCTTCTCAGGCAGATCAATTCTCGTGATTATATCCTTGTCTGTGGGTACAGCAGCTGTCGCATCGAACACAATGATCTCGGACTCCTTCGCGAAGCCTGATGCCACAGCACCTATCCGTTTGCTGGGCACATCCCGCTTGCCCACAGGTGACAATCGCAGTAGACGCTGGTATGTCTCTTTCTTGGGCGCTGAGGATGGCTTAAACAGCGATCGCTTGCCCAGCAGTTTGATCTGCCCTTGTTCGCTGCTCGCCTTCTCTTCTGTCCTCTGCTTCTTACGCGGAGGATATCGGATATCGAAAGCGCGAAAGTGCTCGTTCTTGTTGTCATTCTGTGCAGCTTGGGACGAGTTGATGCCGGTCAAGGTGACGAGGCCATCCTTAGTGGCCAGATTTGCAAGCGACTGGATTGAGTCTTCATCGCGGGACAGGTCGATCTCGGCAACGGGTTCGATGGTGGCACGGTTGTTCACATCTAGGACAGACTACTTCGATATCAGATTGAGTAACCTCGCGATCGCCTAGGACTTCTACATACGATCTTGTTGGGCACGCCGCTGCGTCCCTCGCCGCCGCCGCCTGCGACTACGAGATAGCCGCGACTGTAGGGATCCCAATCGGCTGCATAGACAGGATAATCGAGGGTGTGTTTCGCGTAGGACACGTCAGAGTTGGCGAATGGCGGCATGGCGGTGGACCGGAGGATGTACCTTAGTGATGTCTGTGCTGCATTGGCAAAGGAGAGGAGAGAGTTGTGCTGTCGTGGAAAGTTGGTCGCCAAACGGTGCCGACGGAAGTGACGACAGATGTTCCGCAGCAGCTCGCGCTAAATTAGCGGCGGCGTCTAGACTTGACCTCCTCTTATCCACCACCACCTCCAAGCCATCGCTTCCCATCTCCGGCTTTGGGAGAGCTGAAATTGTCTCCTACGACGACATGTCTTGCTGTCCAAGTGCAACGATGTCGAAAAGCGCTCCGACTAAGCAGAGGCAATCGCTCCGCAAGTCAAGTCATGCCTTGGGACTGGGAGCACTTCCTCATATCCACCACAAAGCACCAACCGCTCTTCTTCTGGCAATGCAAGACCTCCCAGGATGCATTCTACTACTGGATGCAGTTGTACTCAATGCCGATGAACTCATGATTCTCGGGACCGGAGAGTGCCAGGCCGCTGGCAACTCTACCATTCGCGGTAGGGCCCTGGACATAACAGCAAGCGTGACGAAAGTCAGCGAGACAGAGTTATCAGCCACTTTGCATAACGGCAACGCATTTGTAAGATGCTATGAGGTGACCGGATCAAAGGAAAGCGTTGATGCTCAAACAAGTTTGATGCTTGTGCTACCCCGCCGAGAACTTTTCCAATCTCTACTTTCCTCCGTTTGCGTGGAACCTAGAACCCCCGTCAATGATCACAAATATGAGTCTCGGGGCCACCATATTTTTCATCACTTTCGTTCTCACTCTCTACATCGCAGTGCGGACTATATATCGACTTTTTCTGAGCCCTCTAGCGCAAGTCCCTGGCCCAAGGCTCGCGGCTGTTTCCCAGCTGTATGAGTTGTACTTCGACTTAGCAAAAGGAGGTCGCTTGCCATGGAAGATACAGGAACTTCACGATGAATACGGTAGGTCTGTGGATGCGCGTATCGACAAATGCTGACACTTGTCAGGGCCTGTCGTACGGATTGGACCCAACGAGGTACATGTCGCCGATGGCGAATATGCATCACGCCACTTCAACACGAGAGCAGACAAATATGGCCCTCACAGAAACCGCTTTGGCTTCCCCGAAGCAACATCCGAAACAGCAGAGGCAGATTTACATAAGCATAGAGCCCACGCTCTCGCGCCAGCTTTCAGCCGGAAAGCTGTAGTAGAACTGGAACCGCTCATCAAAGCACAAGTTACAAAAGTCTGCCAACGCCTATCCGAACTACAGCGCACACGGGATTCGACAGGTGAAAGTTTGATCATCGATTTGAGAAAGCTCTTCCTGTGCATGACAACTGACACACTCACGACATTTGGCTTTGGCTTCAGCTTCGATTTGCTCGATGACCCGGATCTGGCTGCACCGTGGCGACAGGCCTTAGACGAAGCCCTGCGCAACGTTCAGACGATGAAGCATTTGCCCATATTATGGGAACTTCTTCGTCGTCCAGCCGTGAGCGACTGGCTAGTTCGCGCAAAACCTGGTCTTGCCGTGACGATCGACTTCCAGAACAGAAACAAGCAGATCGCTCGAGAAACGATAGCCCAATACTCCCCGGGCCAGGACAACAACGAGAAGATAGTCTTAGCTGGTCAAGAGTCGAAAGGTAGAACGAGCACCGACAACACAATGCCCAAGACCGTCTTCGAGCAACTCCTCTCTAGCGACCTTCCCGAAGAAGAGAAATCCTACGATCGCCTATGGCAAGAAGCCTCATCTTTGATGGGCGCTGGAACAGAAACTGTTGCAAACATGCTCAGCTACACCTTCGTTCAACTACTCTCCAACCCCAACTCCCTCTCCAAACTCCGCCAGGAACTAGAGACCTGCATTCCAGACCCCTCTCTGGCCAGCTTTCCTACCTGGACCGAACTCGAACAATTCCCATACCTCTCTGCTGTCATCTACGAAGGTCTGCGAATGAGTACCAGCGTCGTGCATAGAATGCTTCGCGTCCTACCGGCAGAGACTGAGGTTTGCGGGTATTTTTTGCAGAAGGGAACAGTTGTGGGAATGAGTATCCCTATTCTGCATCATGATCAGACGATTTGGCCGGAGCCGTATAAGTGGATGCCGGAGAGGTTTCTTGGGCCAGAAGGAAAAGGCAAAAGGGATATCTATTCTTTCTCGAAAGGACCGAGGGCGTGCATTGGGATTCAGTAAGTGTGTTACCTAGCCACGATGCGTCAGTGCTAACAGGATCTGGTAGTTTTGCCTACGCGCAACTGTATTTGACGCTTGCGGCTGTGGTGCGTCAGTTTCGGTTTGAGCTGTATGAGACTACGATTCGCGATGTGGAACCGTGTTACGATGGGGTTGTTGCTTTGACAAGACATGACTCCAAGGGCGCGAGAGTTGTGGTCCCGTGAAGAGAGTCTGCGAAGTTGAAATCAACGAGATACATGGAGACCCACTGCCATGCATGTCAGCGTGGTGGCTACCACGGGTTGACACTCTGCTGACACCACCACCCTCCTGTGCCAACGCGTTTTGCTGAACGCTACTTTCGCAACCTATATTGAACATTTCGACTTGCTGATGCTCCCCGATGCGAATCGCAGGAAAGCTCTCGCCGCCTACCATATGTGTACTGACACCGTGTAAGACATGCGGCGGTGCGATAGTCGCTTATGCGATACGAAGACAGCAATCTTTACTCGTCCCAACGATTTAACCAACCCTGTCGAGATTTGCCCGGCCTCACAAGTCTTGGAGCTCAATCAAAGCAAATGTGGCAGTTTGGGGACTGCAATTGTCAGGTGGCCTCCAAATGCTGTGACGTCGATCAACATTGCGCCTCTTTCAACATGGGGCGTGGTGGGCATCTACGAGGTGGCTTCTGGCCGCAGCTTATATGCATGCGCATGCGTGCTCTCGGCTCCGCCTCAGCTCAATCCACGTACATTAAAGGACACTAAGCTGGCCCAGATTCACTCGAAAAAGTGCACTACACGACCCATACGTTTGGCATACAGCACGATGGCTGATAACCCAGCCAAGAAGACCGCTAACTCTTCCAATATCTATGGACAGCTGGATATCTCGAGGAAGGAGATTAGAATCTGTCACGTTGAAGACGCGCTGGACCAAGAAGGACGAGTGCGGTGTCGGCTCGAAATCGTGTCTTTAGAACCAGCCAAGTGTTTTGATGATCGGGAAAATGGAGATTTACAGCTTCCGTTGGCGATGCAGAGGCTGGTTGTTCAAGACGATGACACAGAAACCGGTGCGTCAGGCACTGCAGACACTGCCCTAAGCAAAATTGCTAGGGAAGTCGAAGGAAGTGATCAAGTTGAAAGCGGCGCAGCACATCCAGGAAAGCCACTATACAAAGCGATATCGTGGACATGGGGTGACCCGAACGAGACATCCCAGATCGTACTCAACGACAAAGTCTTCGAAGTCTCCCGAAATGCGGAAGCTCTACTCAGACGCCTTTGCTTCGAGCAGCAGCATTGGACTATCTGGCTGGACGCAATCTGCATCAACCAGACAGACTTGGTCGAACGAGGCCAGCAAGTCGCCATCATGCGAGACGTCTACACCAGCGCGACTCAGGTCCTCATCTGGCTTGGTGAAGACAACGAAACCATCGCCGAAGCGGCATTTACATCTATCGATACGCTGATTGCGGAGTGTATGGAGCATGTCGCAGAAACTGGGACTCCATTAGACGACATCTTCTTCAAAGGAAACATCATCAAAGTCTCGCATGAGCCGTTATCAGATTGTGACTGGCATACATTGAAAGCCTTCTTCTCACATCCTTGGTTCACCCGTCTATGGGTCGTGCAAGAAGTACTACTGGGAACGTCACCACGAATGTATTGCGGAACACAGTCTCGCGTTTGGTCAGAAGTCGGTTTGGCGGCGCAATGGCTTCATCATCGTGCGTATGAGCGGTACTGGTACATGCAAGAAATCATCACAGGAGTCGATCTCTCTGCTCGGATGTGGCGATGTCTCGCGTGGGGATTTCTCTTTTGCTGCTTTTGCGCTTGAGTGTGCATCTTGATGCTACGGTGCCTTTGGACAAAGTCTATGGCATTCTGGGACTTCTTTCGCAGAACGCACTTTCGTCTGGGGAGAATTATGAGGACTTGAGGATTGTGCCGGATTATACGGCTGATCTGGCGAGTGTTTATGCGAAGATTACGAAAGTGTCTATGAGCTCCCATTTGAATGCTTGGGATGCTCTTTGGATGCTTGAGACGGCGCAGATTCAGGTTCCGAGGATTGGAGAGGATCGAGCGCAGGGACTGGCCGACGTGGGTACCGAGATATCATTGGCAACAAGACATCAACAGTGGAACACCGCAACATGTTGGCTGTCGAGGCCATGCCGCAGATAAAATTCCGTGGAAACCACATCCCTCGCATCAAGACTCCATGAAGGTCCTAAAAGTCCAAGGTATGGTCGTCTCTCGCGTCACAAGCCGCAGCGAACCTCTGACGACAAAGCTCTGGAGGAACGATTCTCTTCGCTACGAATGGATCTCTCGTTGCGGCCAAGTCGCATCTGAAATAGGCCAAAACTCTCGGGCTATCGCGCTGACCTTGACATGTGAGATGACATCCAACTTTGGTGATGCAGTCAACATTTCCGACCATACTGTGCACTACGAAGAGTTTGTGACTTCGTGCGAAGGTAAAGTCTTTAAGGATCTCCCACCAGGACCGCTTGATTACGTGCAGGCCGTTTATCTGGCAAGTGGGAATCGAGTTTTCTTCACGATGGAGGATGAAGGAGGCATGGGGATGGGGCCGCCGGGAATGCGAGTTGATGATTTGGTGTGCATTCTGTTCGGCGCGAGAGTGGCTTGCGTTTTGAGAGCGCAGGGTGAGCATCATGTGTATGTCGGAGCGGCATATGTGCTGGGGCTTATGCAGGTGAGTTTCCTGTCGTATTGTTTTGGCGTAGACGTCGAGTCTTGTGGTAGTGCGGCTCGCTTTCCTATCATTCTTTGGGGTGTGTGCTTCGCGGGTGATCTGTTGCTGACAGACTCATTAGGGCCAATATGTTCGCTACCTACGAGAAAAAGGTCTACTCGAGGAGGAGACGCGGTGGTTTGAAATCCATTGATATGTCCAGAGACCCTTCTCGGAAGTAAGAAAGCCCGAGAGATCTCGTATGCTGGCTACATGGGTGGCTCTTGCGGTGCGCTGCCTGCTTCCCTTCATGCTGGCCCTCGCAGCTTACTCTTTATCCACGTTCGCCAACTACGTTATGAGCGTCGGTAAGTCCAGTACAACCGGTACAGTTATGGCATCGGACACCTGGATTCTCTTTGTTAGCAGAGGACTTCTTCGCACGTATGCGATGCCCGGTTGTCGCTTTCCAACATGTCCATGGCTGCATGAGGAGCACAGTACTGGAGTCCACGGGCAACATTGCAGGAACTTGTGACCACCCTCAAGCGTCTTGTCCACAACAGCGTGGTATTGACAGCTCGGAATGGAAGTGCCACAGGAAGACTCACAATCCGTGCAATCCGTGCAGTTGTGACAGTCGATACCTGTTCGAACATTCATCAGCCTGTGTGTCGGCTTCCATTGCAGCTGCTTTTCAGGGCAACTCGTGGGAGGTAAGCTCAACAACCCCATGGACCGACGAATGCGGAGGTCCAGAGTTCGCTGCGAACAGAGTGAACGTAAAGGAGCGATCTCCGGACAAGAAGACTCAGAAGAGAGACAAGATACTCACAATCTCGACACAGAACGCAGTTTTTGCATCCTTCACAGCCGATACATCTGAAGTGTCAGACCACTCGTCAGCTCTATTCAAGCTCTCTTGAAGTTGTTGCAAAGAAATCAAGGAATCACATATGAGAACGCACCCGACACAATTCTTGTTAGGTCGTTTATCTTTACCGCCGGTACCCTCCAATGTCTTGGCCTCGCTCATCGGCTTATCGTCTGGAGAAGCGTGTGTGGTGGAGCCCGCACCACAAAATGTCTTGCTGATGGCGTTGCTCAAAGCATTGAAACCTGCTCGGAAGCCGGAGACAGCGCCGATGTTGTTGGTGGGCAAAGTTTCGTCGTGAGGTGAATACGCTGGTGGTGGATCAGTGGATCCATAGGATGAAAGCTGCTGTTGGCGTGCGTCCAGGCGGACTTCTTCAGCGCTTTGAGACGCTTTGTCATTATTCGCTTCGGACATGGTTTTGAGGATGCAGAAGACCGGATTGTAGTTTGTGAGCTCGCTCGGCTGTTTCGAAGGGAAGGAATGGGAGGGCAGGCGTGATTTAAATTCGCAAGGTGGGAGGCAACAATGAAAGAGCTCCTTGATGTGAGGATCGTCTGTTATCGATACCTCTGTACTTATGAACGAGACCTGATGTCATGTTCATCACAACAGATAACACAAGCTGTTTACGGCTGGAGCTCAGCTCCTTCCTGCTTGGAAGCGAGGACTGAGCGAGCAGCCAATACCTGCATCGCTTGCACTTGTTACACAGCATGAATCCTTCGGAGGAAGCCGCAATGTCAATCTCGACTTCACCAGGGCGCTCCTTCGATTCAGGTTTTCGTTTCTCTTAAGCTGTCTGCAACTCTGCCAGGGGCAGAGACGAAGCGAAATCGCTCGCATGAGGGCAGCTGTATTGACAATGGGAGACCCTATCTTCATCGCCCCTTCCGCTGAAGCATGATCTGCGCCCATGGCACTTGGCGACCTTTCAGTCTGTGGTGTTGCATTCTCTCACCAGTGGCCCAGCTAACACACTGGCAGGCTGAAGTGACAGAGAAAGTACCTGGATGTCTTGATGGATCCAAAAATCCAACGATGCTTCAAACGATGTTACAATTCCACAAGTAGCTCCTGCGCAGCTACATAAAAGGAAGTGCCGCCCAGTGGGTATCTCGCTGCCGTTTATGATGGCCATCCTACGCCATGCCCAATGCGACCGAGAAGTGACAGGACGCCTCGATAAGCTAAACAAGGGTCATTACAAAGGGCCTTCTTCAAGCCCTCTTCGCGTTCTTGAAAAGATCCAACAAAGTATTTTGTTGTGCTGTTGCCTGAGGTTGCTGCTGATTTTGATATTGTGGTTGTACTTGTGCTGGTGATCCCGCGTCTCGGAAGAAATTCGTATCTGCGCTTGACGGGAAGCGAGAGGCAGTATTGTTATGGCTGGCGGTTGAAGTTGCAGCAGCGAATCGTTCTTCCGCAAAGGGGTTGCTTGTGAAGACCATGCCGCCGATATTAACTTCAGTCTGTGGGGGCTGAAGAACTGGTGCTGGAGTTGGCGCTGCTGCGGGCTTACCGAAGAGCGTTGCAAGGTCGATTGACTGTCCTTGTGGTTGCTGTGCTTGTTGCTGTGTTTGTTGCTGCGGCGTATGTGACTCGTATGTCTGCCGATGCTGAGGCTGCTGATATTGGTGTTGGTGTTGATGCGGGAAAGTAGGCGTGTCCTCCCTCTGCCATTGTTCTTGTGCAGCATGCAGCCCATTCCCTTGCTGGTCCAGGTACTGCTGCTCCTCGAATGTCACTTCCTCTTCATACCCTTCTACTAGGTCCTCCTGCTCGGCCATAGCTTCCACCTCTCTTGCGCAACTCAAAATTGCATTTCCGACCACATCACGTGTGTGCCCACCTTTCTCCTCGAAGATCCAAATTCCATAAATCTGCTCTTCCCCGGTGTTCTCATCCTCCTTCTGTACTATCACGTACTCTTCCGATAGCTGAATTGCCTCTTCGGTTTTGACCTCGTATTCCCAATTCTCCAAGCCCTTCCGGTTCAAGATGATGACCTTATACCTGCTGTGCCCAGAGGGCGATTTCATGAGTGAGCAGAGGAATAATGAACCTTGCACTTCGCATTTCTCCCATGTGGGAGTTTCGAGGTTGGGATTGAAGATGTAGAGGACAGCGAATGGAGCAATTGTGAGGATGCTGGTGATTTCAGGCTGCCATCGTCGGAGGACCAGGAGGTTGAGTTCATCGTTTGTTCGAAGTGGTGGAGCGGGAATGAAGGGTTGGGTGTCGGTGAAGGCAGCCGTGTCTGATTCGTAGTCGCTTGCTATGGCGGGTTGCTGTTGTTGGCGCGACTTCTTCCTGTTAGGAGCCATGATTGTCGTGGTGGTAGAGCTAGCGATGGTGGGTATTGTTGTTGTGGTGATGGCAATGGGAGTGGGCTAGCATGTGAAGATCGGGTCGCGTGGTAGATTTGATGGTGTGAACTGCAGATGTCCATCAATATTGATGGGGGGTCGGCTCACTTGCTTGGCGCTAAGTGAAGCTTTCCAAGCGATGACATCAAGTGATGGGCAAGGAAAGCGGCGCCTTAGCTCGCACTGCACTGCCTCGAATAACCTGGAAGAGGAACGCCTTTGCGGTGACGGTGGTGGAATGCGCATGACATGTCCACTCTCCTCTTTCTCTCCGCCTGAGTTGAGCAGCATGACGCGAGATTGCTGCTGTCACGCCTGCGAGAGATGCTTTGCCAGTAGGCCAAACTGCTGAAACACAGCAGTTATTCATCCTACGCCATGTCTGCCTCCAAATCGCACTCCCGAGGCGGCTCAACTGCGAGTTCTTCCAGTCTGATGCAAGAAGTCCCTGGAGCATTCCCCACTACGCCCTTCCCACGCGATGACAACGATGAAGGTCTAGAGGAGGACGAGCATGAAGTGACGTTCAAGAGTCTGTCCCAGGCTGTATATGCTCGGAGAAGCGAATATGTCAGGCCCAAACATGTCCGGATCAAGGTCGGCACGTGGAATGTTGCTGCTTTCAAGGGAACTGAGAAAGATTTGGGAGGGTGGTTTGTCGGAGGCAAAGGGGTGGCAGACGACCTGACGGGAGCTTTCAACGCCGAGGACAGGAAGACCGTGCAAGAAGATGCAACAGAGCAAGAGAGCAGATATGAGCGGAAGAAGAAGACACTACCATCTGGAGACGAGAGCGTTCTGCCGCATGACAAGGATGTCGGGCTATACGTATTGGGACTGCAAGAGGTTGTCGATGTAACTGCTGTGGGAGAGGCGTTGAAGCCATACACTGATCCTGCTGCTGCAAACAAGTGGAAAGATGCCATGCAAGAGGCAGTGCCAAATGGATACCAGTTGATTGCCGAACAACAGCTGATTGGACTACTGCTCCTCATGTACGCGGCTCCAGAAGTAGCATCGGATGTGAAGGCTGTCAGCACCACGAGTGTCGGTACAGGTGTCTTCGGTTACATGGGCAATAAAGGTGCCGTCACTGCTCGGATCGTCCTGGGAGGGACGACACGACTTGTGTTCGTGAACTGTCATCTGGCAGCTGGTGCGGATAAGACTGCATTGGAGAGGAGGATATGGGACGCCCAACAGGTTGTGCAACGAACCAAATTCGAACCGATTCAAGACGTTTTGGATCTAAATGAGCAATCCGGAGAGACCATTGGCGATGAAGACTTCGCATTTTGGTGCGGAGATCTCAACTTTCGAATGGAAGGTATTCCAGGTGATGACGTGAGGAGGTTGCTCATGCTGCACACACGAAATCAGTACGATCTAAGCCAGCCAGCGTCAAGAAAGATCGAGAAAGAGATCGAGGAAACGACAGAACAGGTCAAGAACAGACTGGCAGTGGATCCAGCCAACAGTCCTCGGCCGAGCAGCGACAGCTCGCGACACGATACTCTGGTCGACGAAGTTCAGGCCAAGGAAGACCCGACAGCACTTCAGACTACTCTTGACTCACTTCTACCTCATGATGGGTTACGACAGCAGATGCGAAAACGGAAAGCATTTCATGACGGCTGGCGGGAAGGACCGATTACCTTCCTGCCAACTTACAAATACGATCCGGGGAGTGTCGGTGTTTTTGACAGCTCCGAGAAGAAACGTGCACCTTCGTGGTGCGACCGCATTCTGTATCGGACGCGCAAAGACAAGCTGGCCTACGAAGCGAAAGTCCGTGAAGAGGAGAATGCTCGCAGGAAAGACGAAGAAATGAGAGCCAGCGGAATAGACCAAGCCGCTTCGGAAGAGGATGTGCTGTACGACTACGATCCTGATACTGATGGCGCTACTGTCGGAGACTATGACGAATATGACGAATATGATGATGCGGCGGATGAAAATAACAGTGCAATTGTTGTGACACGAGAGGGATTCGAAGACGAGATCACGCTGGAGTACTACACCGCGCATCAACGAGTGCTTTCTTCAGACCACAAACCGCTCGATGCCTGCTTCATGCTCAAGTACGATGCGGTTGTACCGGAGTTGAAAGCGCAGGTTCATGCAGAATGCGCCAAGGAGCTGGATAAGGCCGAGAACGAGGGCCGCCCGAATGTCACAGTCGTTGTCGACAAGCAGACACATACCTCTGCCGCTGTTTCTAGTGAGGACCTGCCGGGAGGTGTCTCGGACGAAGGTGTCTGGTTTGGTGACGTGCGGTGGATGCAAACGAAACAGCGCTCACTGACAATTGCGAACACCAGTCGCGTGCCAGCCAACTTCAGTTTCATCGAGCGGCCGGTGCGGTCAGGAGAGCCTGCAGGCATTGCGCCACAGTGGCTCACGATCAAAATCGAGGGAATTGCAATAGCGAATACCGCAGGAACTTCACCGAACATCACGCTTCAGCCCGGAGAGACAGCCAACATCGAGCTCGAGCTCAAAATATCCGACATGACAGATGTGAAGCACTTCAACGATAAGGAAAAGCCAGATATCGATGAAATCTTAGTTCTTCGAATCGAAAACGGCCGCGATCATTTCATTCCTATACGTGGACACTGGCTAGCAAGTAGTCTGGCGCGGACAATCAACACTCTCGTCCGGATACCCGAAGGCGGCATACGCAAATTGCAAGGTCAGAAACCCAGCGATAAATCAAGCAAAGAGTCCACCTCGCCCACCTCGCCGATCAGGAACGCCTTCAACGCCATCACCGCATCCGATGCCTTCTCAGACGGCACAAGCACGAACTCCTCCCGCCCAGCAGAACACAGTCGAAATATTTCCGCCGTGAGCACCAAGAGCATCGATTCTTCCGGACAACCTCCTGTACGTTTCTCCGCTCCGCGCGAGCTGTTCAAGCTGACGGAGGCGATAGAAGAGCTGAATACTCGCGTCGTCGCCGAATGGGAAATGATGAATGATTTACCGCCTGTTACGCCTACGTCTCCTTCTTCCTCAAAACCTACGACACCAAGGACGAGTACTTCTTCTTCGCTATCTGCGAGACTTGGAGCGGAGGATGAGAGTTTGGAAGTTGTGGCTCTGCCTACTGCGCCTTGGGATCTTTATCCTGCGTGGCCGTTCGAAAAGGAGTGTTGGACGCTGCGGGATACGCGTGATTGGGAAGAAGCTTTGAGTGCGGTGTGTGATGCATTAGATCGGGATTTGGGGATTGAGAGCGCGTTGCCGGATACGCTGCCGAGGATTCAAAGGCTTTATATTTTGTGCTCGTTTCTGCTAACATGTTTGGAGAGCCTGACTGACGGCGTTATTACGACGGAGATGTGGATTGAGATCGAAGCATTTTTGAGCGGGCTGGAGAAGGGGAAACAACAGCAGAAGAGGACGAATGATGAGTTGAGGACTGCTGTGCAGGAGATTTTGGCGATGAAGAGTTCGAGTCACAGCATCAGCTTTGTTTTGATTACGGGGATGTTGGAACGCATGGTTTGGGAGGTTTCGGGTGGGAAGGAGCAGGGTTTTACGAGGATGGGGAATGATGTGAATGTTCCGATGAGTCCGACGAAAAAGGCTTTGGGTGGTTTGAAGAGGATGGCGACTTGGAAGGGGAAACTTCCGTTGGCGCAGCAGGGTACAGGCAAGGGTGGAACTTCGAGTGGAAGTTTGGGAAAGAAGGGAAGAGCTTTGGCGGAGGTTTTTGCTAAGGCTATGGTTCGATTGCCGGGTGGGGAGGGCGAGAAGGGGAGGCTTACGAGGGAGAAGAGGAGGGTGGATGTTATAGAGTGGTTTCTCGTCAAGGGCGAGGATGCAGGATAGAATAAGAATACTATCGTGGCCGAAATGCTACACTCTGAAGACTCTAGGCCTATCCCAAGGTCACTACCCAAACTGACCTTCAATCACTGAAGACTTGGAAACACTTCATGCGGCATCAATCCCACGAATTAATTACGATATCCGAGACGACACTGCGAAAAGAAGAACCGCACAGCTGGAGCCTGAAGGATCTCACAATACCTAATTCGTCTCTTAGCCTGCGCCACGTACGTCCTTCTGCATTGTGCAGGCGGCCAACCTCTATATGGTTCGCATTGTGAGAGTTTAGTATGTCTCGTGAGATGAAGCGTCCCGTTTAGCTATCCAGAGCGACCCCAGCAGTAGTCACAATAATGGGCGATACAGACTTGGAACGTCAAGCTTTGCCGAGCGAGAGCAATGGCCGCCATGGATCGCGTCCCGACGTCAAGACTGGGAAAGAACCAACGACACACCCAGACACCAGGCGAACGACCTCTTTTTCTGAAGAGCTCGATTACAAGTTGGAGGACATCCGTGATGTTCAAAGAATAGAGTTCGTTCCAGCGCAGGATATCGCCCAAGAGTGAGGCGCCAACACCCAGCTCAGCTTCTTTCGTAGGAATTTCTGTATTAACGAACAGCAGGTCGTCTTCAGTGAACCATGCGGAGGTGGTCTTATTGCAGCGCCCCAGACTGGAGACTGCCAGAAGTGTTGTGGATCAGCTGGGTGTACACAAAGAGTTCTTCTTGCAACACTTCTTCCCACCAAGACAAGATGATGAGTCTGAGGACGACGACGAAGACAAGAATGCTACGGAACCCTGGTGGCATCTTAGCGGTTCTACTGACTCCGGTCCACTTATGCAATTTGAACCAGGCTCTTTGTGCTTCTCTGAACCAGTTTGCGTGGAGCGAGGTAGTGAGAGGGATACGAGAAGAGTCGGAGTGGCTGAGGGAGAACGCCATCGATCACCCTGACAAGGAAACGCTTTCGCGATTGAACAGGTGTCGTTCGCTTTTAGCAAAGCTCGGAAAGCAGTTGAGTAGTGGTCGCAAAATTCACGCCTTGGACGAGATTTTGGGGCTCATATGGCTTGAAGCATTCAAGACTAGTCTGGAGGACGCGGGTAAGGTGGAGCACGAGGGAGCTCCTGCACCTGATACACAGACGCCCGATCAGCGAGCCGCAGAAGACATCACATCAGATCCGATGGATGATCCACCTTTTGTCAGGAGCCGCGATGAGCTGCACCACCCCAATAGTGCCCAGACAAATCACGAGAGTTCATCATTCAGCAATATCCACGGCAAGGACTCCGCTACTCTGCGGTATCTGGACGAAAACTACAAGAAAATTGAAGCAGATCTGGACGAGCACTACATGGAGATTCAAGCATATTTAAAAAGGCTAGAGGACGAAGTGAAGGAGACTTTCCAGCTTTTGGCAATCAGTATCCAGATCAAAGATACTGCAGTGGCAAAAACACAAGCCAGTAGAGCGACAGCCCTGACTGTCATCGCGACAATTTATCTCCCTGCAAGCCTGGCAGTTGGTGCTTTTGGCATGAATACGGAATACCTTGGGGCCGAGTTGAGTATCAAGTGGCCGATTATATTGACTGCTGCGCTATTTGCTCCTTCTGCTATCGTTTTGTTGATTTTGTTTTTGCGGGAATAGGCAAGAGAAAGGAGATTCGTCAACGCTAGAGTATGTGATGAGTCCCGCATTGCACTCACGCACGAGCGTCGTACCACTGCTGTGATGGTGGGGACTCTTCCGACACATCACGAATCTCAGGGCTGATCAGCTCGTCGCAAGTGACGACTTCTACCAGCCCTAGACATCCTGGCCTCGGTGCCTCTGACTCTTCGTTCCTCTCGCCCTCCTGATTCTGCCCCTGCTTGGGTCTGCTTGTGTGGTCGTCTTCTGCAGGTATCCATCGTAAACCAGATCCGAGTGCAATAGCGATGCGATTCTTGGGCCTCGTGCCTTGTGAATCGATAGACCGATGGATATCTGGATTGAAGAGCTCCCCATGTGCCGGCCAGAAAAACTGGTATCGTCCATGATGAGACGACCACGCGTTCAAGCTCAGCTCGATAGCTTTCGTGACGACCTTGTGGATGTCACTTGTAAACTTCTCTCGCCAAGAACCGACATCAAATGTCTTCCAGTTGGGGTCGAGGGCTCTGGACAGGACGACGAGCACCTCAATACAAGGCTTTAAAGCTCCGACGATCCTGGCAGTGATATAAGTGATCATTTGTGCCAGCTGCTCCGCATATCGAACATTTTCGTCTGCCTTACGAAGAGTGCGTGCGAATATAGCCGTGGCAAGCTGTATGCCTTTCAGTCGATGTGCTGGATCAATAGCCAGCCGAAACGCTTCCTGATGGTCTGACAATGGGACGTCCGACGTCAGTCACATGTGCAACGGATCAGAGTTGATGGAAGCTAGATCGCAGCTTACTCACCTTCTGATAGCTTCAGACCAGATTCACAGAAGAGTGTCACAATCCATTGCTGCTCGCTCAGAACCTTGCGAAATATTGCGGCCGATATCAGTGCTGTCAAGATGTCGGCTGATCCGGGAAACCGGCGTTGTCTGAACGTGTCGATGGTTTGGATCCAGTTTTGGCCACAGCACAAGCGATACAGACTTCCAAGATCATCGTTGCAGTCGGAATCGTAGGTGAAGTGCTCACTTGGACTCAGTCTGATCTGCTCCAGAAGACCAGCGACTGACTCGCGAACCGCGGAGGCAAGTTCGACTTGAGTTCTTGAAACAACATGCTTCTTTGATTCTTTGACTTCTGTCGCCATCGGTGGGGCATCTGTTGGCTGTGATCCCAATTTGCGAACCTTTGTTCGCAGACCTATGCGTCCATGGCGTCCGGCAGTTGATGTTGTCTCAGCACCCTCACTGATGGAGGGCTCAGGCGTAAGGATTGGAATATCTGCTTGTCTCGGACGTTTGCATAAGACCTTGAAAACACCTCGGCCTATCTGTCTCTGCGCGCGCATCACTTCTTCGCTCGCACCGCATTTGACATCGCCCGATGAGTCAGGCTCGCTGCTGGATTCCTCCTCATCCAAACAAATTTCTGACAGAAGTTCCTCGACGTCACGGCTTCGCGATACACACTTCTCGTTGCCGTACAGCTCAAGTCCTTCATCATGTACATAACCCTCCCCGCGTTCGATTACAAAGGCCCAGTATGTAGATTCAAAGTGAACACTGCCTGTGCTGAAAAGCAGATCTGCTCGTGCAGCAGGAGAAGTACAGCTACTAGTGTTGGCATTTTTCTTGAAAGAGGCCAGGACACGTTTAAGAAGAGTTGCCGGTTCGATGTCCACTAAGCCTCCCTTCAGCGGCCGTTTCGTCAGTCCGTATTGCCGAATCAGCAGGGCAAATGCACGTAGTCGGCTGTCGGAGTCGCGGTACTTGTAGTCTTCATGGAATCGGTCGTGCTTAGAAGCATCGATGTCGCGCACAGCGTACAGCAGGCAGTGGTGGCTGGGACCATGAGCCGCTTGAGAGGCAGCCGTTACGATTTCTGATCGAGCTCTGGGTGCTCCAGTGATGTTACCGGTATCGATGATGGTTTGTTGGTTGACTGATTCCTTCGAGGACACGGACGAGTCCATTTCATGTGGTGAGTGGATGAATGTGCTGTTGTTAAATACTGGATGGTCTCGAAAGTGCTTCGAGTTGAGCTGCACATGCAGCGCGGGGCCTTGGATTGTTGACACATCGACTTGCCCTGTGCCGTTGAAAGGAAGGGTGGGATTTCGATGTAGGACAGCGATGCAGGTGGGTGGCACAAATTGCTAGGCAAGAAGACGTGGAGTCGGGGCTTTCCTCTGATCCAATATAGGCAGTGGGTCGATGTGGGGCTGTAACAGGGTAGGAAGATAGTCTCGGTTGTGAACAAGACGCAATCGCACGGCAGAAGCCCGGGAGTCTGTGCGGAGGAGAATGCAGGTACTTGCTTTCCGGGCAAGCAAGCAATTTCTTGAGTCTCGCTTTGCATAGAGTATTGGAATGGAACACCAAATGTAGCATCCCACGAAGCAACGGGCTTTCCACGGAGGACCATGAAATTCCGTTCAATTGACTCGATAGCTATAAACTCCGATCTTATATACAATTTCACTACTCTTATTGCGGTGTAAGCTGGCTATGCTTAGGCCAGGGAAGTTCGTCATAGCGACCAAGTAATTCTTCCTAGGCTCTGGATCGTATCTCGAATGCATGGAGGTCACGTCCAACGCACAGCCATGATCAGCCCAGCGGAATGCGTGACTTGTCTCTGGTTGTGTAATCAAGCTCACTTTGAGCTTCAAAGCATCGGCAAGAAAGCGTTCTAGCGAGCTGCTCAAAGACGATGACCACTTTCTGTCAGCAGACAAATCTCTTGTGTAGCCATTGATAGGTTCCGCAATCATGACCAGTTGATGCAAAAATGGCTCAAGTGCTGACATCAGCTCTTGCCGCAAGACGGCCGCACGCTTCTTGACGGCGGCGAAGGTCATATCCATCTTCAGAGCAGCCAAAACATGCATTCGGGATTGTTCGTGAACGGCATCATCTCCCAGTGCCGATGACGAGATCAGTTTGCACAAAGCAGAAAGGGTGTCTGTGAAACGTCAGATTTCTCTCGTCAATGCGTGCGTAAATGGTAGTTTTGCTCAAGCTACACTGACCCAGTCGCTTCGGAAAGTCTAGGTACCGCGTGAATTGGTATTCGGTGAGTAAATCCGCCCCAAAGATCGACCGCATTGTAAAGGCAGAAACCAAGGCGCGAGTCTGATAGAAAGCTGAGAGCACATCGGCGTCGATCATCTTGTTGTTCGCTTCGTTGTAATCGTTGCCAAGGCAAAACCGCACCAAATCCTCCATTGATCCATTCAAGACACCCCAGCGAACGCCACAAAGGCTGATCTTTAGACCGAGATTGTCGAAGAGTTCTGCCAGTGTTTTCATCTGTTGCCCCGCAAGACTTTCCATTTCCGTTTCAAAGTATCTGAGGTCTGCGAATTGCTGTGGTGCGGGCATTTTGAGTCCAGTGCAAGAGTCGGCAGCCAGGCCGTCGGCAGCACATGACATTGCAGAGTGAGCCGGCACGCTGTGCAGTTGTTGAGTCGATGATCGACCGTGTGCATTCGTCAAGGTCCAACGGTCATGTGGGCAAGTGTTGTCGAGTGCTTTAAGGAGATATGGGAACCAGCACGTCAGAATCAGACTGCAGCCTGTTGTTGTGCACTAGCTGGCAGACGATGCCAGGGCAGATGGGGCCGTAGATTGCCAGAGTGGGTCAGCACCTAGTTTGTAAGCCGTACCTATCACAGCGAGTGGCCAGACGCGACTTCGGATCGCTGCCGACGTGATGGCCACAACGTCCGCAGAGACGAGCACTGATCAGGAATCACATCAATCTGATGCTAGCGCCGCTGCGCGGGCAATAAAGACTCGGTGCAGCGGCAACTGCGGGCAGCATCTGTCGTTCCACGACATCGTCGTATCAAATGGCGACTCCGCAGAGACGGAGCGCCGTGAGTGAATGGTGTAAGAGGGAGGCGTGGTGCAAGCAAGACAAGAGTGCCCGGTGCCGTCCATGCAGTGAGGTCGTCTCGCTTGGGCCACTTCGCGTCAACTGAATCTCACCTCATTGGACCGACAGCCGGGGTGGACTGTGCACTGGCACTAGGCACAGCCGACGCCTTGGCGCCGGCCTTTCAAAGCGACCCATTCCATTAGCGCTCTCATGTGTGTTACATGGAGCTGGCATCCCACGAAGCGCTCGGGATGGACACCGTCGATCGGCAAAGAGTTGCATGTGTCCCACTTGCGCGTCGTAGTCAAGTCAACGAACGCGACCTGGCGGGCGGGTCACTCCAGCCTGCCAAGATGGGCGCTGTGCTGCCTTCGACTGTGTCAAGACCTCTTATCAGGACTGAGGACCGGATACTGCAATCCTCTTCTATGCCAGTCGTCTTTGCCTTCGACGAGTTGCCGTACTATCCGCCAACGCCTTTTGTCAGGGATGCCACCAGTACGCCAGAGCGGCGCGGTGCTCTTTTCCATCGATCTGGGCAGCCGCGACTTGAAATGCTGGGTAAAGCACGTCCGACCTGGCCAAAAAGCTGAGACTACGGATGCACAACCCGTAGAGTTGATGCCGAGCAGGAGCAAAATCCGACTGAGCCTTCTGCTCGTGGATGATGAGGATGGGAACAGAAAACTCCTTTGGGACCAAGAGGTGACAGAGCACGTTGCCAAACACCCGGAGGACGGCCATAAAGTGTTTGACAATCTCAAACTTGCACTCTCCCCGGAGCACCAGAAGCATCCCGCAGTCAAACATATCCGGAAAGTTTTGGGAATACCCCCTGGAACAAGCGCGCTCGGTGAGATCGAGCACCTGCACGTGCTCATATTCGAGAAAGTGCTCGAGTCATGGCATAAATACTACTCTAACACTATCGGTGACGGGATGAGCGAGTCTCCTGAGTATTGGCGCACGGTTATGAAGGAAGCGAAGGTGATGATCCCCGCCAATTGGGATACAGAGGCGCAAAGCGTGATGAGGAACGCAGCCGTTTGCGCCGGATTTGAGAACGTACGACTCTATCTAGAGCCTCTTTGTGCAGCTGGAGGTGAGCTGGTCCGTCTCTTCCGAAACGGCAGTGTGAAGGTCAGTGCTCTTGAACATTGGCAAGCACTATCTGTTGAAGGACGTCGGGCACTTCACCAGTGTAAGATTTGATTGTAATTCAGGTGACGCCGCTGATTGATGAGCAGGAGTTCGCCCTGACACGAGTGGACCCTCCGTCCGAGCCCGGAGGTCGCCCTCGTGTCGTGCAGGTTGGCGAGGCTGCTGGTATGTCCCACCTATCGCAATCCTTCCCTCACTTACCATCATAGGTGCGTCTATCGGCTGCTTTCTGATCTACGAGTTCGCTTGGGAGTGGTTCATCAAATCCGATCAGGTCCGTGATCAGGGTGGCATCGAAGAGATTCTCCGCCGTTTGAACGATCTCCCCGAACCTGAAATGCGACGTCAATTCTTCAAGTATGTCGAGGGACAAATTCGAAATCGAGATTCATCTTCTTCATTCTTCATTGAGGCCTTGATACAACCACGACCTGACGATGGAAACGTTTCCGAGAAAGCTTTCAAGTTTCCAAAGTAAGTCTTTTTCTTTGATCTATATATGGGAGTTCAACTAAGAAGATACAGCGATGTACTGAAGCGCTGTATGAGAGAATGGGCTGCTCGAAACATAACACAACTTGACGAATTTCTCGATACAGAGCAATGTCAACACATTGGTGTAAGTTTTTATGGCTACTAACGTGCGGATTATAACTCACTTCCGCGCATAGATCTCTTTCGTGTATTTGACAGGTGGTGGGTCACTGAACAGCGTTCTATTTGACAGTCTCGAAGAACATCTTCAATTCAGAAACATGAGCGTTCGGCGCCCCAATGCAATAGACGCACCTATGGCTGTGGCGAGAGGCGGAGCCGAGCAGTACCCCACCAATGAAGCTGATCAGATCCCACAAGGCTATTATTACATCATTCGAGACGAGCCCTACGTTGAGGCGCGACACCGCGATGTGAATGCGAAATGGAGGTCTGACCCCGTAGACAAGGTGAAGAAAGTAGTCTCAACAACGACGCCAGGCCTCATGTACAAGTCAGCAGAGGGTGTATGGTATGCGCGCGACCGCCTGCAGCTAGCGTACCACCATTCGTCGCAGCCAACGGAATTTCCCTGCGTCCTGACGGTTTTCCCTATCGACGAGAATTTCAAGGCCCAATTGAGATTCACAGTCTACTTCAGCAAGGAAAAACATTCAACTGGAAGCGCGCTACGCATGAAGGACGGCAGGCTCAAAGAGGGATTCGCAAAGTTTCTCGTCCAGCGCGTGGATGCCGACGTGGACTGGGCGCAATATCACTTTAACGGTTATTCGAACGCTGGGACCAATTGGCACCTCCTGGACTGCTTCGTGTCAATGTCCGGTTCGGCACAGCAGCTTAGTCTGTGTGTCCAAGTCCTCGAACCCCAGCAGAAATACGAGTTCAAAGATATGTACTGGATGCCGGATCCTGACATCAACTACAAAGTGATTACAACTATTCGCCCTGAGGTCTGGGCACCGTATCGCAGCCATGTGATCTCGCCTGAATCCCGGGCGCCAGCGATGTCCGCGAAGGGAACCTCGGAAACCAGCAAGATAATCGATGGCTCTAGTGCCAAACGCAAACGGCGAAAGAAGCTCGAGATCGGTCCAAGCTCTATTGCCACGCGAAGTCGCAGTGGTCGCAATAGCTCCGATGCGGCTCTAGGCTCTGTTGTCACACTATCTCAGGACAAGGGCAAGCAGAGAGCGCAGCGCGAGTCAGCAATTGAAGCGATAGATGAGTCAGCAATGCCTCAAGCGATAGACGAGTCGGAAGCTGGGGCGTCTGATACCATTGTTACTTTGTCTTGGCTCGATGAAGAGCCCAGCGTTGGCAATCGCAACTCGTTGGTCGAGCTCCCGAGCAATGATCAAGCACAGGACGAGTCAGACGATGAATATGTCCCCGAAGACACTCCTCCCATTATCGAAGATGGAGCGACATTCAGCGGCGGCCGTCGCAACAGTCTTTGGCCCGCATCCGCTTGGAGCCCCACGCCGACCACGACCACGTTCTCGAACAACAACGGTCTGCTTGGTGGGAGCAAGTGTCAGTACTCGATACCTTCCTACCTTCTAGACATGTCCTCTGAGCACACATCTGCGGCCATCCAGCCCGCAAAAGAGGTCATCCCTCGATCAACCTCGAAGGGTGTTTTTGTCTCAGAGAAAGACAGGCTTCGCGCACGCAATATTGCCACAGCTTTGTGACAGACTATGGGCGAATGATAAATGAGGATGTTTCTAGAATTTCAAGGCTCGAGGATGTACCATGAATCGTCAACGTCAGTATCAACATTAGCAATATCTAATCAATATGGCCGAAGCGGAGCTCTTCTTCACTGGCAGACGTAGCCTCCAGCCACACTCGTGATAATGTTCATAGTGAGTGCAAGCAGATTCTCAAGCTCTCCATTCGTTCGCGAGCTCTGCGGTGGACAATCTCGCACGATCCAAGGCAGCGTCTCAAAATTGAGACTCCGGTGGGAACCTATTCAAGACCAGTGTACCATCTGGGGCTTACTTTTCCGGGAGCCGTCCGGACAAGAATACCAGAGGCTTATACGGGGCACATCGCTCAAATCTCGATGAACGTTACGCAAACGTGGGCACCGCTAAAGCCCGAATGTCATCAGTGCATGCATGCGATGCACAGGTCGCAAGATCGATGGCACCATCGTGTATCCGATGAGTTTGCCCGAAAGTTGTTGATATGACTTATTACATCAACAACTCACGTCTGGGCAAGTAGTGGCTCCAACCTCGTCAGCATGGCTTCGCGTGCGTTAGCGTAAGCCCGAACCATAGGATAGTAGCCCTGCCTATAGTGATACCAACGCTCGCTAGAGGATGGAGACACACTGTGGGGTAGGCTAGCCAAGTGTTCCTCTCATCGATCTTCTTAGCAGTAGTGTACGCCAGCAGTGCACGACAGTCTAGATGCAAAGCATTGACCGCTCCGTCCACGAGGTAGAGCACAAAATAAGCGGCTGGACGTAATTGTGACAGTACCCACCTCAGTTAGAGGCCAGTTATTAGCAAAGAGATCCTTGCTAGTTTCATAGCATGTAGATCGTATCTTAACGACGTGCATAATTTAGACCCCCACGCTAGTTACGGGCCTGTTCCCCCTATATCAAATGAATTACAATTACACTATGCACCGCTATAGATAAAACTAACGTGTTTAATAGGGTTCCGTATTAGATAGGTATATATATTAGGCTAATTTAGGCTAAAATTCAAGATCTTAGAAAATCGAAAACGTAATAACGC